>CANUEX010093103.1:0-155628 GCA_948099535.1 Jatropha multifida | reverse complement strand
TGGTAAATTGATTTAATTAGGGAATTTTTATTAGTTAAAAAAAATTAAATATGAGATTTAAATTAATCATGGGATTTGATAAAATAAATTGGCTGAGAAATTAGTTAATTAAAGATTAATATTGGGTTGGACTAAATAAATAACTTAATTGCAGAGTTTTTATAGCAATAGTAAAGGATTTTAGATAATTAGAGTATGTTAAGTGTTAATTTGAGAATTTGGTTGAAAACTAAACTTTCAAAAATTGTTTAGCTAAATTTTAATATTTTGTGAATTGATTTGTAATTAAGAGAGGTTGGATTAATTCTAAATATGATTTATTAATTTTTGGGATTTAGAGTAATATTGTGGTAGTTAATTTGATTATAAGATATTAATTATTGATTTTGGTATTTTTAGTTGATTAATTAGTTATATGGTTGATGGATTAATTAGATAAGTTGATAAAAATAAATTAGTTGATGATTTGGGAAATTAAAGAGTTATTATAGGATTTTAATTAATTTTGAGAGTTAGTAAATTAATTGGTTATTGTTAATATTTCATAATTATAAAAATTAGTTTATTATGGATTAATAGGTACTATTGAAGGATTTTAAATAAATGGAGTATATTAAGAGTTGAATGAGTTATTCGGTTGATTAAATGAATTGTTGTAAAAAAATAAATTTTTATTGATAAGGTTGAAAATATTATATTAGAATATTATTAATGGTGGTAATTGGAGAATTTGATTAATTATAGATTAAATTAGTTTAGTACAGAATTTTACTAAATTAAATTGAAGGATATAATTAATTAATTAAGGGTTGATGGTTATTATTAAAAGTTTTTAGATAATTAAATTATTTCGAGTATTTGATGGAATAAGTGTTATCAAATGAAATATTAAGGTAATTTCAGATTGAAAATAAATATTTGGTGAAATTGCTAACGATTTATATTTGAGGATTTTAATTGGTTGGCATTATTAATAATGGACAATTAGTGGATTTAAATATATACGTTGGTGTATTCGACGGAAATAAAATTAATGGTTAAAATGTTAAAATTAATGAAATCGATTTAAGTATGATAATTTTAGAGTTAGATTGATTAATGATTATTGAAGTTTGACTAAATGGAAAATAAATTATAGTAGGTATTTTGATGGTAATTAATATAAGGATGAATATTTGGTAGAATTAATTAAATACATGTGATGAGTTAAATAAATGATGTTACTAAGAAATTATAATTATTGTCAATGTTAATTTATCATTAGGAGTATAAATATATTTTGTGATGAAATAAATAGAATTAATATCTAGACTAGATACAAAATAAGTAAATAAATTAATTGCTGGTAAATAGTAAGGTTATATAGTGAATTAATAGAATTTTAGTCAGAAAAATAAAATAAGGTTTATTAAAATAATATTCTTAATTATTTTATATGTATATTATATATTTTTCATATTATTTAAATATTCATGAATCATTTCTTATTGCTATATTGATATTTTTCATTTTTCAAATATAATATTTCAGTTCTATAAGCTTAGTCTTTGATATATAATATTTCGGTTATTTAAATTTATATAATTTCCGTCTTTGATTACATTCATATATTGTATTTATTGTATTGAATAACTGTGATTTGAAATAATATGCTTTTGTATCTGAGTGAAAATTGAGACTACATGTGTCACTATGGGTCAGTGGGCCAAGTATGGGGGATCGGCTCCTTATTATATATATTATTATTATGGAATTGGCCAATAGGTGGATTTATGACTTCACTGACTAATTTTCACATGTTGTGAATATTTAAATGTGATTTGTTTGAAGATGCTGATGAATGACACGTGCTTGTGAAGTATGCCCATTTATTAAATTGTGAAAGCATAATGCTTGAATGTGTGAGTTTGCATTATTTATTATTATTCACTGAGTTTAGTGAAACTCACCCCTCCCTTCCATAAACATTTTTCAAGAAATAGAAGTACTGTTGGTTTATAAGACTCTGCTTCCTTCTTTCCAGAGATTCGATCATGTTAGTATAAATTTTCTATTAATATTTGTGGTTTTTCGCATATTTTATTTAACTCCGCAGTTAAGATGTTTAAATAATATTTGGTTATGTAAAAAGAATTATCATGTGATTATAAATAAATTATGAAGTGTTTCCTTATGAATATTTGGAGATTGTATGATAAAAATAGTTTGATCATATTATGATAAATAAATATTTATATGAGAATATATTTTTATTAAATGAATATGGGTCCGAGCTGCGAATAGTATTTAATATTAAGGCTGGGTCAGAACTGTTAACTCTGACTATTGTATGAATAATGTCATAATATGGGCTTATTATTCCGATAATCAAATGATAATTGGAATAAATTTTGGTAATTTAGACTTACTACGGGTCTCGGGGGCCTTAAGCTTACCTAGGTCCTAGTGCCGATCCGGTCCACGGTTTTGGATCGTGACAACAATATGGGATCTGTTCAAGGACCTATCAGATTAAGTAAATATTAATGCATTCGACTATCGAAGAAGTTATTTTTAAAGGAGAAAATATGCATCTTTTGGATCTAAATGCTCATTGATTGAAACTTAGAACCTCTAAGAGGTCCAAATGATTTAGACACGAATAGATTGGAAAAAGATACATACAATTGAATTTTGAGCGGTCAATACTCTCTTTTTTTAATTGGTAAAATGGATTGATTTTATTAATTTAAATCCGAAAAAAACTTTGAGTAAACATATTTTGGATTGGTATTGTGTAAGCATGGTTTTGAGGGTAAATGTAGGTCCATTTCTATTGGTGTCTTTATTTTTTCTCCCTCATGGACGCATCGTTAGCTCTCCGTGAGACTTTTTTTTTTTTTCCCTCCAAGAATAATATGCATCTTTAACTATTGAATTCATTTATATGAGTAACAGATATATATGACCAGAACGTGACAAAGCAAGGAGCAGGAGAGGCTCTCATGTATTTTATTTTTTATCTGCCCAACTTGGTTTTTCATTGAGGGATACGCAATCCAAATTAGAAACTACACGGAATTCAAACAACTACAACTTGCTTACAACAATGGGATTTTGCTTATTTATTATGTTCAGTATAAAAAGAATTCTTCAACATTATTATCAATCTTTGATTTTACTTTTCTCAGAATTTGATTTTACGAATGTTTTCTTCTTTTTTTTTTTTTTGAAATTTACCAAAAATTTAATAGAATTTACAAATGAATTATAAATTATAATAATGAGTACGAAATGATGAAAGTTTTTAATATAATAATAAAAAAAAATCGAATTCAATTTATGTATACCCTCGTTTCATGCATTCTTAAATAATAATGAGGTCATGAAGTAAAAAAACTTAATGCAGAAAATAAAATTCACTTTTTTTTAAAATAAATAAAAATGTATCTAATCTTATATTTATAAGTAAAAAACTACATAATATAACTATAATATTAAAAATAACATTTATATACAAATAAAATGTATTTTTATATTTATTATTTGAAAGATAATGCCTGTTGATTTATTTATTCTAACAAAAAAGTCCAAGATCAAGAGCATTAATTAAAGAAAGACCCGGAAATTAATGAAATCTCTCAAAGAAAATTAATATGAGACGAACACATGGGGTTCAGGTCACAAAATTTTGGGACAGGGCCCTATATAAATAGGATACAAGGCTTGTCATTCTTCATTCCCTTCTCTTAGTTCGTTTCTAATTAGTTCAATACACACTCTCTTGAGTTCTATACATCGGCTTTGTGTTATACATTAAGATATAGACACCTTAAGCAAAAGGAAAAAAAAATGGCTTCTCGTTTATTTTTTTCTTGCATGGTTTGCACCATCTCTTTGATAATGATTTTCTCAAGCTTGCCAAGTCAAGCTCTACTTTCTGATGAAACCTTCTATGTCTTGACATGTCCTATTGCACTTGCTAATATAAGTTTCACAGTTAATCAAGCTGTCCACGATGATCCAAGAATGGCTGCGTCCCTTATTCGCCTTCATTTCCATGATTGCTTCGTCCAAGTAAAAAACTTGATTTTAATATATAATAATTGCCTCTAGAAAAATATGATAATTTTATGGATGTTTTAATGTAATTTCAGGGTTGTGATGGTTCAATCTTACTGGATGACACGCCCTCGATGATTGGCGAAAAAACTTCATTCTTCAATGTAAATTCTATCAGAGGATATGATGTCATCAACAACATCAAGTCTCAATTGGAGAGGTTATGTCCTGGAGTTGTTTCTTGTGCTGATATTGTAGCAATAGCTGCTCGCGATGCGTCGGTTGCTGTAAGTGCTTTATAAGGTTCATAAATTTGCCAAGAAACTAGTTCTGAGTAGGTAATGTATGTCTATATATTAATATCGTTTATATATATATAGGCTGGTGGACCAACATGGTTTGTAAATCTTGGAAGAAAAGACTCGCTCACTGCAAGTCGAGATATAGCTAATCAGAACTTACCCCGGTTTACAGATTCTCTCCAACAATTGACTGATTTGTTTGCAAAACACAATCTAACTGCAAGAGATATGGTTGCCCTTTCAGGTTTATGCTCGAACAACAAGTTTTAATTATAACTTCAATTGTATATTTGTTGATGAGATTGAGATTAATAAGATGAAAATACTTACCTAATGTCATATTTATAGGAGCACATACGATTGGAAAAGCACAATGTTTCACATTCCGTGACAGGGTTAATAGCAACGCGAGTGACATTGATCCTGAGTTCGCCAGAAGTCTAAGAGAAGATCTTCCATGCCCAGCAAATGGTTCAGGAGACACAAACCTTGCATCGCTTGATTCAGTGACGCCTGAAGCTCTTGATAACAACTACTACAAGAATCTTGTTGCTAAACAGGGCCTTCTTCAATCAGATCAGATACTTTTTAGCGGCGGATCTACAGATACCATTGTTAACGAATACGTTGCAAACCCATTAACCTTCGCGTCGGATTTTGCAGCTGCTATGGTGAAGATGGGAAATATAAACCCTTTAACTGGTACTCAAGGAGAAATACGACGAGTTTGCAATGTCGTTAACTGATAGGCTCTTACTATTATTATATACTGTGTTGTAGTAAATAAATGGTGAGGGATTTAGCGAACATGTGTTAATTCCTCTCCCACTGTTCCTACGTTGTTGTAACTTGTAACATGTAACTTAATTATGTCAATTATTTTAACATAAATAAAGATTTTAAATTTTGTTAGCATACAGTAAACACATTTATTGAGAAATAACTTATTTTTTCTGTTCCCATATTCATCAATTTTTCTTTTCAATAAACCCTAATTTGCTGTTTTTTTTGCGAGAACCTTTTACTTTAGTAGACAACTTGAGCACATGACATGAATATATTTTGGATTTGAGTTGACCCAAGATTACGCTATTGACGTATAAGGAAGTAAGGATTATTATTCTCTAATTAATTTCACGATTAGGCAACTCAAAACCATTCAAAATATTCTTAATTTACAAAATCTAATAGGTATGATTATAAGTATGTTCACAGTAGCATATTTGTCTTTCATTGTAAATTCATTCCATCGTGAATATTTTATCCTTAACAATAATATTAGAGAAATAAACATATTTAGTAAATCACATAATGTTTAAAATCTGGGTTTTGATTTCACTGTACAACTAATAAAATAAGGAAAGATAAATATTTTCATATGGGTTGTTTAATTAATTTTTTTCAGTTTTTAATTAAACTGTATTATGACCCTTTTTATTGAAAAATATGTTTTTTATTAAAAAATAGATCGATCTTCACATGTTATCAAAGACCGTCCAAATTCATTAAAAGTCATTCTAGATATTAAATTCCTTCAAATACTTGAGAACGAGCGTTTTATCTTCCTTTATAAGGCTGCTAACGTAAATCTGGATTAATCAGGCGAGTGATTTTCGACCAACGGATCATTAGAAAAAAAAAAAAGTCAAACTCAAGACATCCCATTAAAAACCTCTTGAAAGTCAAACTGTATTATGACTTTTTGTTTTCCAGAAGTAGTCGTGATTGTCAATGTCAACCATAACCGAGCAAGCCATTATGTGTCTATTATTGCTATTTTAAAGATGGGAAAGAACATAAGCAAGCAAGTGAATATTTTGACGTACATAGGAGTCTGAAAAATGTTTATCTAATGAAGATCTATAAATTTGTCAAAGAATAAATTTTTTAAGTCGGAAAAATATTTACAAATATAAGATCATAGGATTTTTAAACTATTTTTTAATTTGAAAATAAAATCAAATATTGATTGGGATTAAAGTTCATTAGTTGACTTGAATATATAAATAATTAAAACGCTGACAATCACACGTAAATTTTGTTTAATGTAAAAAACATTCTATCGAAACGTAGAAATACAATGTCAAAGGGTTAATTTGTAAGATTGCTATGAAAAATTTGAGTTTACTTGCTTGTATGGTGCATTGCACTCATAGTCCACTCCACACGATGCTTATTCAATCAATTCAACGGCCCAAAAGACAAATTTCATCAGCAAATTGACATAATTAATTTTATTTCTAATCTCCATGGTGTGGGTCCCACACCTATCCTGAAAATATAGCAGATTCCTTACAAAATACTATGAGAGGATAATTAAGCCCCTGCCATTATTTGCTTGAGGGTTAGTCAAGTTATCTACGTGTTGGTTCGTGTCTCATGCAATATTTTAATCATGAAACCGCACAAACAATCCTCTTCCTTGTTCCTTCTAAAAGCATGCAATGCAAACATTGCCCATGATTTTATTATTTAAATAAAATATACTTGTAGTTTATGATATTTATGTAAAGCCAATTGGGGATGTAGCTCAAATGGTAGAGCGCTGGCTGAGAGGTACAGGGTTTGATCCCCTGATTTTTTATTTTTGTTTTTGAGAAAGTGTTGCTGGGTGAGGATTTATTTATAGCTTCAGCAAGATTTATTTATGTCATTCTTTGTTGTCCTTGAATTGTATTCTACAATATTACTTAACGTGACATACATTTGAACAAAATATTTTCAATTTTCGACCACACACAACTGTAAATATGTGTTTGCCACTGCTTTAGTATTAGAAAGTTATTGCTTCAATATATGTGTTTTCATTTTCTTTTTTTTCAAATCAAGGAACTGTTTGATTCAACTACTTAATAATTATTCATTATAGCTAATGAATAATGGATTAGTTATATAAAAAATGATATATAATATTATATTTTTAAATAAATGAGAAAATTAAAATAATTATTTGAGAGAATCTTCGTTTTCTCAATTAATTATTTTTTGAACGAAAAGGAAATAATTCTTTTTTGACAATTATGAATTAGAGCATGTAGAAAGAATCCAACCGCCAAACGCAAAACGCAATTAAATTACACCGACATACGATCAAAAGTCTAAAAAGGCCGCCACTTTTACGACTTTGATTTTTCCTAACATGGTCTAACCATTAAGTAATCATTGCCATTTTAACTAAACAACAAATAAGATAAGAGAGCGTAGTTACCTGCATCTTCCCATGCACTTACGTAGTGGGGCCAACTGTGGGACATTGGGACCCATCTGAAAATATATATAAGCACATATTATATACATACACCCATACTTGGAATTACTCACAAACCGTGTTTTGGTTTCAACGCAAATATTTCTGATAATATGCTAAAAAGAAAAACAAAACAGCATTTTTGTAAAAAAGGCATGGTTTGCTTACTATATGGAACTACTCATGCAGCAGGTGACTCAAAAATTTTGCATACTAACCTTTTCTCATTTCAAATTCCATAAAAAAATTTTAGTGAAAAATGCTCAAATTTATTTTATATCTGTAATATATTAATTAGAAAAATTCTAAATCTTAATCACCAAGTTTTTCTACTTGTAAGCAAATCAAAGGAACATACACTGCAGTCCAAGCAGGGAGTAGTTTATTTTAATAAATTAAATTAAATCTTTGATTTATTCATATCAAGCGCAAAGACCAGAACTATATAGAAAGCAGAATAGGTAAAACCAAGCAATACCCTAAAAAAGAATTTAGAAATAAAATAAGACCCAGAAGAAAATTCATTTATCTGACTTGGCAAACTCAATTCATTAAATGCTATAGGACTTTCAGGCAGCCCCTTAAAGAAAAGGTCACGCAAATCTTGGACAAGCCAGTATAAATAGGATATGAGGCTGCTTCTTCTTCTTCACTCAAAAATTACCGATTCAATAGCTTCATTCTCTTCTCTCTTATTAGTTCTTTACAAAATTTCTGATATATTAACTAATATTAAAGACAAAGTAAAAATAAACATGGCCCTTCATTTATCTTCTTCTTGCATGGTTTTAACAATAATGTTAATGATGTTCTCAAACTTGCCATGTCAAGCACAACTTTCTTCCAACTTCTATGACAGTACATGTCCTAATGCACTAAGTGCTATTAAGACAGTTGTTGATTCAGCAGTTAATAGTGACCCAAGAATGGCTGCTTCGCTCATTCGCCTTCACTTCCATGATTGCTTTGTTCAGGTAATTATTTAGTGCATTCGATATACTTTCATTTACATCTTGAACATGTTTTGGTGATTGAAGTAACGAGCGTTTCTATTGTAGGGTTGCGATGGCTCAGTCTTGCTGGAAGATACAGCCACGTTTACCGGCGAGAGAACTGCCCGAAACAACGCTGGTTCTCTTAGAGGGTTCGGTGTGATTGATGATGCCAAGTCTCAAATAGAGAGTATATGTCCTGGAGTTTTTTCATGTGCTGATATTCTTGCAGTTGCGGCTCGTGATGCTTCTGTCGCTGTAAGTTGCTACTATAATCTTCCTATTCGATCGCCAGAAATTGAGAAACGTTATATCTAACCATCTTTTGTACGTCAAACAGGCTAGTGGACCATCATGGACAGTAAATCTTGGAAGAAGAGATTCTACCACTGCGAGTCTAAGTGAGGCTAATAGCGACCTTCCTGGATTTACAGACAGTCTTACAAGGCTTATTTCTTTGTTCGGCGAGAAAGGATTGAGTGAAAGAGACATGGTTGCCCTTTCAGGTTCGCATTGCTTAAAATTCTTCTTCTTCTTTTCTTATTATAATTAATTAGATGGCAAAAGACTAAAGAACTCATCTGAAATAATACAGGAGCGCATACTTTAGGGCAAGCAAGATGTTTAACATTCAGAGCCAGGATTTACAGTAACGGAAGTGACATTGATCCCGACTTTGCGACTACCCGACAAGGAAATTGTCCATCTGATACTAACAGCGGAAGTGGAAATCTTGCACCACTTGATTTGGTGACACCAAATACTTTTGATAATAACTATTACTCAAACATTATTGCAAGAAGAGGTCTTCTTCAATCAGATCAAGTACTTTTCAGCGGCGGATCTACAGACAGTATTGTTAATGAGTATAGCTCAGACGGTTCATCTTTCAGTTCTGATTTTGCAGCTGCTATGGTAAGGATGGGAAATATTGACCCTCTTACTGGTACGCAAGGAGAGATTCGAAGGATTTGTACTGCCATTAACTAATTATGAAATGAATCATTCAAGTCTTGTCTTAGTGTTTTCTGCAATAAATAATGGAAGATCAAATATCTTCTCGTTTATGTAATATTTCAATTCAAGTGTATATCTTCTTGGATTTATTTTTTCTGAAATGAAGTGTAATTCATATTTCCGCTTGTTCTCGTGAAATGGGAAGCTTTTTGCATATTTTAGTAAGCTCAACTAACTGTAACGTAATCAAATCAAATTTTTTAAACAAGACGTTGAACATTAAATTAAAAGATTAATTGAATAAAAAATAAAATTAAATCTTTATGATTATTTTTAGATTTATTAAATGTATACATCAAATGCAAATAATGCAAGACCACCATATTATGACGACTCACAGAAAAAGTATTTCCTTATCTGATTATGTTTGAAAATGGAAAAACGGCACATCTACTCCAACTATACTCAATAAATTAAGGAATCTTCACTGAATCATACTATTTCGTATGCTGCATAAATAACATATATAGTTGACTGCAAGATTGACCTTCTTATCTCCAAACACTAATTTGCGTTATAAATATAAAATATGTATAGTTTTTGTTTTTTTAGATACTTAGACTAGAGATATACGAACATTCAACATATATACACTATCCATGTCATAATAAAAATCAATAGATGCCTAGTTAATCATACTAAAATTATCAAAATAAAAAAAAATTAGGCCATTCTATCTATAATTTGAATAAATAGTAAATGATTTTTTTAAAGATAAAGAAAGGGGATTCAAACGTGAATTTATTATTAGATCATTAACCCATATTGATACTGAATTTCCATTTTTTGCATGTTTTTAATTGATATTGATACCTGAAGCAGCTGAGTGTCATCGATCGCTGTATTCTTACAATAGCGAAGAATCGAAGAGCGAAGTTACAGCTTTAGGTGAAGAGACATAGCGAAACCTTTAAGTCTTATTGTGTTGTTTCCGAACAACAATCATTCAGTATGGCCGGCGAAAAAAAAAAAAGAGAATAATCTACAGTTAACCGGTGTGCTAAGAGTTATATTAATATTCAAATTTTTTATGCTTAACTCTTTATTTTGTCAAAATGATATCAATCTACAGTAAAAGGGTAGAGTGAATTCTGTAGAATAATATGTTACTGTCAAAGTAAATTATGTTCAAATCTTGCTCATAAATAGACAGGAAAAATTATGTAAGATGCCAAACTAGAAATTCAACAAGTGACATTTCTTAAAACAAACAAAGATAAAAACCCAACTAGTGATTAATTAGTTCCAAAGCCTACAATTTTGACCCTTTTAGAGATTGACGTTTGCCTAACTAACCACAACTTGGCATTTCGTTCTAGTAGTAGACAAGGAATAATATTACAGATTCAGCATCAAAGTCCAACCACACTACTTCAAATTTTACTTGTACACAGCACAAATCAAACAAGAGGGTCTACTCTACTCTTATCCTGACCTTGATTAATAATATTCTCAATTCGATAATTATAGCGGCAATCATGCATGTGATAATTACATATATTGCATTTTTCTTTTTTTACGAATTCTATCATTTTTCATATTCCACAATAAAAAATCAATTTATTTGCTGATCAGATACTGAAATGGACAATTTTGAATTGAAGTCTTTTCCACTACAGACATGAATGTTATTTAAAAGAAAGATTGTCCCTATTGAGAACCTCCAAAAAAAAGAGAGACAATTTCATTTTTTCTTAGAGGAAATACATTTTATGCAGTGATTTTACAAAATAATTATATTTTATTATATACGTAGCACGCATAAATTATATTTCAAGGTCGACGCTAGCTAGTAGATACGAGTATGTATTAAATACCTTTCCAGAACAAAATACATACGTCTACAGTTTGAATTTAACTTTTTTTTATTGTTATCATTATGTGGTTGGAAATTAAACAGATGGGCTTTGATTATCTAACAGCATTTAATGTCGTTGGCTAGTAGCATAATGATCGAATGCCTATCTTTTGGATAATCTTCTTTTTTAGGTTGAGTAAATTCGTAAAATTTCTTATTTATAACTTTAAACAAATTTTAATGCCTACCATTTTTTTAAGAATATAAAAATGAAAAAGTTAACCAAAATTACATCTAAGTTTTATATACAAGCTCTGAAGACGAATTGATTTTAATCAGATTTGTAAAATGTTAAAATAAATACGGGTCTGAATGACTCGTGCAAGTATACAGAATTAGTATAATCACCGACTAATTTTCTTTGAAAATCTACAACTGCATGTAAAAAGAATCGAGCAGAAAAAAGTTAGGTATTTTTGAAACATTCTAAAAGCTCAAAGAAACATTTTTTTAAAAAAAAGAAAAAGTAAAAGAGTCTAAAAAATATATCAAGTAAAAGGGTCTGAAAGTCACTTTCTGACTTTGATTTTTGGAAAAGCATATCTAATTATTGGTTTATAATATATGAATTGAATCAATCAATCTTATTCAACCATAAATTGTTTATTTACAATTTAGAAGAGCACATAGGAAGTGCTCCTTTTCACGAAGAAACGCGGAAGCCATAACGAATTGCAGAGAAACGGATATGGCGCGTTGTTACCTTAAATAAATATATATATAAGAAAGTGAAAATAAAGAGAAATAATAAGATTTCCAATATTGTCATTATAAAATTTAAGATACTCCAAAAAATTTTAACACAAAAATATATATAATATCACAGTAAGACGTTATAATTGCTATCTCTTTCAAAATCATTTATGTAATTTTGAGTCTTAGGAAATCATCTATGCTTAATCAAGCAAGTCTTTCCTGTTTTTTATTTCAATTGTTATCTTCTTAATTAAATTACTGCTTAAATAGTTAAGTATTTGTAAGGATTCTAATCTTATTTCATTAATTTTTCTTCTTGTTCATTTTCATTTCAGGGTTATTTATTTACTTTCTGAATCTTTAAATTTTAATCTCTTTAAATCACGTTCTATATAATAATAAAAATAATAATAAAATTTGCAAATACGATACCGTTATTTATTATTAAAGCAAAAAGGAAAAAGTTAGGCTCCTTGCACTGTGTTTGACAAAAAATATATAAATATTAAATGCTCGACTTTTGGAGCAGTTCCTTGGAGAACAGGTCATAAAAATTCTTCCAACTCACACTATAAATAGAATATCAACCCTATGCTTCTTCTGCACTGCTAATATCCATATCCAATAGCTTCACTCTCTTACACATATACCATTCTCTCGAGTAAGGAGAAAACTTTGATAAAACTACACATGGGTTATAGTTCATCTGTTTCTTGCATGGTTTTCACAGTATTACTGATAAGCTTGGCATGTGAAGCACAGCTTTCTTCAAACTTCTATGACAAGACATGTCCTAGTGCCCTAAGTACTGTAAAGGAAGCTGTAGCTAAAGCCGTCTCCAGTGAGCGGAGAATGGCTGCTTCTCTCGTTCGCCTTCATTTCCATGATTGCTTTGTTCAAGTAAGATTAGTTACTTACAATATTTATAAATTTTGTAACTGAGAGTTCTAATGTAACTATAATTTTATTCTGTTGCAGGGTTGTGATGGTTCGGTTCTGTTAGATGATACTTCATCAATGACTGGCGAGAAAACTGCTCGCAACAATGCCAATTCTATTAGAGGATTTAACGTTATTGATAATATCAAATCCCAAGTAGAGAGTAGGTGTCCTGGAATTGTTTCTTGTGCAGATATTGTTGCTGTGGCAGCTCGCGACGCATCTGTTGCTGTGAGTTATCTCTAATCGTTATGTATCGTTTTACATTTGGATTAGCTGTTTTAGTAACTGTTAGCTGCGTATCGACAGCTTCTGATATTATCTTTCTAAGTAAAATAAAAACAGGCTGGCGGGCCATCATGGACAGTGAACCTTGGAAGAAGGGATTCAACCACAGCAAGCAAAACTCTAGCTGATAGCAACCTTCCTGCATTTACAGACAGTCTCGATAAACTAACTTCCTTGTTTAGTAGCAAAGGTTTGAGCCAAAGAGATTTGGTTGCTCTTTCAGGTTTGTGCCTCAAGAAAATGATTCAATTGAAAATCTCTCTATGTTTATTTAAGATGGTTAAGGATATATTTTTCATTGGATTACAGGAGCACATACAATAGGGCAAGCAAGATGTTTGACATTTCGCAGTAGGATTTATAGCAATGGAAGTGATATTGATGCTGGTTTTGCAAATACTAGCAAGCGCAATTGCCCGTCTGATAGTGGCAATGGAGATGGAAATCTCGCACCACTTGATTTAGTGACACCAAATAATTTTGATTACAATTACTACAGAAATCTTATTTCTAAAAAGGGCCTTCTTCAGTCTGATCAAGTACTTTTCAGCGGCGGAGCCTCAGATAGTATTGTTAATCAATATAGTAAAGATGGTTCAGTTTTCAGATCTGATTTTGCATCAGCTATGGTGAAAATGGGAAATATAAGTCCCTTAACTGGTTCTCAAGGAGAGATACGCAGGGTTTGTAATGTCGTTAACTAGTTGATGCGCAAAGAACAATTCAAGTGTCAAATGTTATTACTGTCACAACCATGCTTTTTAGTACTATATATAGAATTATGTGCTGGAATAAATAGTGGAAGAAGAGCTTAAGCTAGAATCTTTCCACTCGAGGCATCATCCTGCTGCCTCATTGTATTTTCAATTGAAGTGTGATTGATCAAGTCTTTTTTTTTTTATTATTTCTTTTGTTTTCAGTATAATCAAGTCTTTCTTCGAAAGCATAATGAAAATCCCCTGTATACTATTGAGCAAAAGTTAATTTTACAAGTTGTATAGGCGTAGCTAAAATTGAAGGAAAATACTTGTTTAGACTGGATTTATGAATCCACTTGCAGATCAACTAATGAAATTAAAAATTCTTTAAAAATTGTTCTTACTTTATTTTTTATTTTTCAATTATATAACTGAAAATACCATCTTTTCAATAAAAATTTGTAATTTCCATTTTTCATTTGTTCTGATCCATACGTAAAGTCGCAGACTCATGTACCCTGTCTAGATGAATTTTTCCAATTGTGAAAAGCACGTATAATTTATGCCTTGTTCCTGTATTGAAAAGCTCCTATTCTACAAGGTTTTCAATTAAATTATAGTAGGTATAAATTTTTTTAAGAAAACTGGTAACAAGTAAATCCGTCTTAATGGATTGGGCACCTAACATTCTACACTGCCCTTGGCCCCATAATAGTCCGGCCCATTTGCTCCTTATTAGTAGACATGAACGCACTCAACTCTTTAATCGCGCAACTCAACTGCTCGAAATTAAGAGTGTGAAGGAACACCAACTCCTAAAATGTTGCAGGCTTTAAAAATTGAGTAAGGTGACTCCTTTCTCTGATCACAAACTATCCATCTCAGGAACACTTCACAAAAGCAAGTAAAAGCTCCGTCTCAAGAACCCTTTACAAAAGCAATTAAAAAGCAGCATTATAAATATTTGATCGCTTCCTGTTTCTATAGTAATTCAGTTAAATCAGTGAAGTTACCACAAAATGGATTTCACCCTAAAGAACCCTTCTGAACATCCAAAAAGAACTGATGTTTACATCAAACTACCCAAATTACTGCAATACTAAAACAGAATACAATTGCTGTCTTATGATGCTTTGGCTGTTTCACGAACTAGGGCAAGCTTAGCCAAAAGGCCACACAGCTGAAGATAGGAACCCACACCATCACAGATTCTCATATGGGCAAACCCAGTTTCCTGCAAACTCAGGAAAATTGAGAAAGAAAAATGTCATGAGAACAACTTAGATTGCCAGAAGAAGGAAATATTAAGCCTGGATTGCTGCATTTACCTTCATGAACTCCAATTTCAAATATTCAGCCATGTCATAATTCTTTATGATACGAAAAAGGGTTGTAATTATATCAGTGGGAGAATAGCCCAAATCATACAGCTGCTTTAGACCAGAACAAGCATCATCAAATTTTCCCTCAATCACCTGGCGAACCATATTCTTTACATGCAATGGGTGAGGCTGATCACAGACCTGAAAAGACACCAAAATGCTAAGGAGTTACCACAGCACATAATGATTATTAATACCAACGCTAATGGCTGATATTTCAACTACTAACCTTGAAAACATTTTCCTGGTTGACAAACCGGAATCCACTGTGAGTAGCTTGCAAGTTATTCAAAGCTTGCCTCATATCTCCATCAGCAGTGAATATAATAGCTTCAAGGCCTTCAGGAACATATGGAACCTTCACTTATTACAAACACAAGTCAATATTCTTGCACCAGCTTTACAAAAACAAATTACAAAATAGGTCAGATCTACAATAGCACTATGGTCTTGAGAATATAAAGTTCTATTAACCACGTTAACCAGTGCCTTCCATGTGTCAATGACAGTAGGTCTGGGGTGCTAATAAGCTTTTACCTGAAATCTTGGCTTTATCAAACCTTTATCATCTCCTACTTTATGCATTTTAGACATCAATTCTTAGTTTCAACAATAAATAATTGAACATGATTAGACAGTTGTCACTTCACCAGCTCACCACCACATTTTCAGTTGATTATCCTACAGCTTATCAGAATGGGTGATTTGACAATTAGAGTCAGTAAGATTGCCATAACCTGCCTACTGAACATTTTTGGATCTTTCAATATTCATGCAACAGGTTTCGCAGCTTAAATTTAGGGTTTCATCATTATTTTCAGTCAAGTAACAGCTAATTGTCATGCCCCCTTATCAAGAACGACATTTCACTAGATTAATATGATAGTTGATGAAAGCTCAGAGCCCTCTTCGGCGAATTCATGATGACACTATACCAAGAGAAGGGAAAGATCTTCTAAAACAGCATCACAAAATAATCAGGAATGATAGTGTTAATTAAATGAGATTTTCTGCTGAAAAAGACAGCTTCTGATAAAATAAAGCATATGAATAGATCTAATCAGAAAACAAAAATTGAAAAACAAATCAGATGGTTATGCCAATCATAAGAGGTTTAATCTGGCAAAAAAAAAAAAAAAGAATATAAATCAAGAAATGGCATAAAAACTAAGCTTTTGGGCAGCATAAATGGATGTCGTACAATGCAGAACCATAAATTGCCTACCTTTTCTGCTTCAACTACTACCATGAGACGACCAAGTATCTCTTGATCAGATAATCTTGAAAACCGAACTAGTGCACATCTACTCTGAATAGGCTCAATGATTTTAGAAGAAGTGTTGCACGCAAGGGCAAAACGAGTGGAATTTGAATATATTTCCATAGTGCGCCTCAGGGCTTGTTGCGCTCCAGATGTCATGCTAATGTTTGTTCATTGTGAAACAAGCCCACATTCACAATCATGATGACCGTCAAACAACAAATGAGGAAAAAAGAATCAAACACCAACACAATAAAAAAATAGTCACTTGAAATCTATCGATAACAGAATTACATAAATTGTAAACAAAAACTTTGTGTTCCTAACAAATATCTGGAAAGGGAGAGTGAAATTCTAAAGCTTTCACAAAAATACGATAGAATAACACAAGATTATTATACTAAGGGAAGCAAGATGAAAACAGAATTAGGCATAAATCAAACAAAACACTGTCATCCACATTTACCTATCAGCTTCATCGAGAATTACAATTTTGTGTCGTCCAGGAGGGAGTGTCACTTTCTTTTGTGCAAACATCTTGATTTTGTTCCTCACAACATCTATACCCCTGGCAAAAATTACAGAATTAATAGCAAGACTTGATAGCTAGTGACAAAAAATATAAGAAGATCAAATGCTATAAAATTTGTAAACCCACTTACCTGTCATCTGAAGCATTCAGCTCCAGAACAGCCTCCCTATAATTTGGTCCCAAAAGCTCATGTGCAAGAGCCAGTATACACGTAGTTTTACCAGTTCCAGGAGGACCCTGAACATACGAAGAAAAGTGCTTAGTAAAAGTTTAGACTCATTCAATTGTGAGCACATAAACCAGAAACCTTTATTAGAAGTTTTCGCATGAAATTAACAATAAACTAAACACATTTATCCTTTTAATTGGGAAAAAAAAAAGAGGGAAGAAGAATCACAGGATATCTGAAATTCAAAATTATAGACAGTAGGGTTTGATAATTTCTTTTATAAGCACAATTGGCTAATATCCAATAAAAAAACATTAATGTAATATTTCAAGAAACAAACAGCTATGTATATTAAGAACTTGTAATTTGAAATTTAATCTAAAAACTCTAGTGAAGTAGGGTTTAAAGGATTTTCAGAGAAGTATGAAAAAGCAGACTTACTGATAGGATGAGGTTAGGCATGTTTCCGTCGCGAGCGATGACTTGAAGGCGGGAGACAGTATCCTCGTTGCCAACGATGTCGGCGATTTTGCTGGGTCTGTACTTCTCCACCCACGGAATGTCGTAGCCGCTAGTGCTGTTACCAGCGGAGGAAGACGACGATGCCATTGTGTCAATATCGAGGATAACGAGAGTTCAAGGAAGTGAGAGAGGAGGAACTGAGGAAGGAAAAAGGACTGGCTGTAACCCCGCCGTGGAACTGCTAAGACTATCCCTAAATGCCTTCAATTTGGAGGGAAATTGGTTTTTGGTTATATTCGATCGGTTCGCTTTATACTTCAACCAAACCGAGTTTGTGCGAACCGATCAGTTTTTTTTTTTTTCCTCCAGTGTTGCATTCCTAAAATCTCGAACAACGCTAACCAATCAGCCTGCACTGTAGCATTGAGAAAATGGATCTCACACATCCGGGGAAAAAGTCGGAGGTTAAGGGAGCAGAAAAAAAAAATCAAAAGATTTAGTAGTGAAATTAACAAAATATATTCCCTTTGTCACATAATTTTTATCCATTCTAAATTATTATATTGTTTTTTTATAAATAAATAATATATAAAAATTATTATTTTACTCATTGTCATTGAATATAATAGTCAAACTATTATATTAATTGCTTGCATCAAATTCTGATTTTTATGGACTATATAGACTTAAATTATAAATTTAAAATTTATTATTGAATTAATTAATTAGGCCTTTAAATATTAGGAGCTCAATAATTCATTAATCAATTGTAGCTAAGTATATGGCGAAGTTTGCAAAATACAGAAACTGCCCGTGTGATGCAGAATGAAAGGAAAGTTATCATAATCCAAGCAGTTATTGGGACAATTGAGAGATCGGTTATGTTCGGTAAAATTAATTATTTTGATAACCGTTAATTATTTTAATAGCGTTTACTGTTAGTTGTTTGAGTAGCGTTTTATGAAATGCTAAAACTAAACGTTATATAAATTAACTTTTCACAAAAAGGTATCATAATCTTTAAAAATTAATCCAAACGTTATGGTACCGAACAACTTTTAATCAGCATTCAGTGTTTTGACCAGTTAAAACTCTAAAAACTACTAAAAACTGTTGTCGAATACAACCATCGTATAGTAGGAGTGTGCAAATAAACAATTCTAAATAGATTTTATTTGAAATTAATTCAAACCGAAATAAGTTTGTAAATAGAACCGATAAGTTCGATTTGATGCACAATTGTTTAATTTTACTCATAAAACAAGTGTTTCATAATGCCCTATCCAAATATTAAAACAGAAACTTTTAGAAATCGAAACCCAAAAATGAATCACTAAATCAAAAATCAAAAGTAATTTTGTTTGGTTGGGTTTTTTATTTTTTTAAAAGATTTGATCATCCTTACGGTGAACTTTAAGATGTCTGTACAAGCCAAGCTAATACGAGAAAGATGTCCCACTAATCAATTCCAAAAATAAAATTTAAAATCAATTCAATTACAATTTTGAAGCAATTTCAATTTTAATTACTTTTATATTTATTATATTTCTCTTTTTAAGTATCTGTCAATTTTCTTTTCTCTACCACAATTATTATTAATACAATAGTTTAATTCAAGTAATCTTTCTTATTACAAAGCTTTATACGATAGTGCTATCAATTTATTATGCAAAGCGTTTATTGTGATCCAAACTGCTCAGTTCAAGCGAAGCAATTATTTTTACAGTTGTTCAAGCCGTCCAGTAATTGTTTCACATAGTGAACATAAATAGTGCTGAATTTTTCTATGGATAACGTAAATATATATATAATTAGTGCGCAATGCGCCCATCATATAACTTTCTTTTTTTTTAATTAAATCAAATGTAATTTTCAAAAAAAAAATTTTAATTTATATTTATATTGTTTTAATTTAAATAATTTATTTATGTATTTTTGATTAAATGATAGAAGGTAAAATTATAGTTTTTTTTAATTCTTAAATATTAGATTGAAATATTAATTAACACAATTAATTATTATAAGCAAATTATTGTTATTCAATTGATATATATAGTTAATTATTTATTTTTTCTCTTTGAATTTTTCACATATTTAAATTAAATGAAATATAAGAAAATCTAATCTCAATGAAATAAATTTTAGTAAATTAAAAAATTAATATTTTAATTCTATTTTCTAATTTGATTATATTATTTAATTAATTTATTAATTATAATTCTATTATAACTCATTTGATAGAATAAAAACTATTTAATAAAATACTTTATATTTGTTATATATTATTTATGATGAAATATTATTAGTTTAATTGGAACTCTATTATTTAATAAAAAATACTTTTTAATGGACATTTAATAAAAAATATTTAATTTATTTAAATGTAAAAGACATTAATTATAGTGATAAAATAAAATGTCATATCATCACTTGTATAATTTAATATGTTGCTATATAAACATCTCTACTTTATAAATTATATATTTATGATAATATATAATAAAGTGATAATATAATAAAATTTTTCATTAATATATGACAATTTTTTCAGTATTATTATAATGATTAAATGGACAAATCATTATAATCATATTAATGAAATCAACCAGAATAAAGATTTATTAATAATAATAATTTTTAATTTTATTTCTTAGCCAATTAAAATATAAAATGATTGTCATTATAAAAATAATTATATCCCTTTTTATCTATCCGAATTCAATAATATAACCAACTAATTTAAAAATTCAAGTAAAAAGTTCAATTTTAAAATTCAAAATTTCAATTTTATTATTCCTAATTATGAATAATCAGCGTACAAAGGAAGCTGCCCGATGCACGTGAAAACTGTAATTAGCGTACAAAGTAACCTGATAAATAACAAAATCACTAAGCAGTCCTTACATTTTGGTTTCGATGAGCCTATGCGGGCCATCATCATCGTGAATTTATCTATCTCCACGCTTTCCCTTCATATTTTCCCACCCAAAAAAAAAAGAAAAAAGAAAAAAGAAAAAAAATTTCCCAAAGAGAAAAACTGAACTACGATTTCTCAGTCCTAATCTCACGAGCATTCTTAGCAAGCATCGGCATCAATTTTTCTTCGATCTGCAAATCTAGAAAACCATCTTGTCTATTTTCATGGCCTTAAGCTCTAATTAATTGTTAAATTCCGAAAATGTCCAACGGGACCTCCACAATTACTATCAGGGTCCAAACCCAGACCCGATCCTCCGACGACATCGTCGACACGACGCCGTTGCTTTCATCTGGTTCTAATGTCGAATCCAATAGCAATAACGGTCGCCGACCCGTTCGCCGTCCATCCCTCCGCGACGCCGCGAGGTTTGTCCGTCGCGCCAGCAGCCGTCGCATGATGCGGGAGCCATCCATGCTCGTTCGTGAAACGGCAGCGGAGCAGCTCGAGGAACGGCAGAGTGACTGGGCTTATTCGAAGCCCGTGGTGATCCTTGACATCATATGGAACTTCGCCTTCGTCGCGGTGGCTGTCGCAGTTCTGATGTTGAGCAGGAAGGAGCATCCAAGTATGCCGTTGAGGCTGTGGATTATTGGGTATGGATTCCAGTGCGTGTTGCATATGGTTTGCGTGTACGTGGAGTATAGGAGGCGGAGGCGGAGGCGAGTGGGATTCGGTGGGATGGAGCGAGGGCTTGGAAGTGATGGAAACTCGAGTTCCGGGTCGAGAGGGGATTCTGGGGAATATATTACGTTGGCTCAGCTGGAGGATGATGGAACCAGGTATGCTTGCTAGTGAAAAATGTTATTTAATTAGAGATTGATATTGAATTGAGTTTTTTTTTTTTTTGGTTAAAAAACTGAATTCAAAATCTATAATTTGAGAATATAATTTAAGAATTGAGTTTGTTTGTTGCATAAGTTGGGTTATGAATTCACTGGCTAGGTAAATGATAACAGTTTGTTTTGGATGATACAAAATTCTAATCGGTGACTGGTAAAAACTCGTTGAGAGTATCCTGATTAAAAATGCATATATTTTTAATAGTTGAAAAAAAAAAATGATTTAACCTAAGAATTGCAGATTTGTCTAACCAAATTTGATAAATTTTATTTTCCTTTTCTTTGTGATCCTTTTATTCAATGTTTTGTTGTTCTTTGAATAAAACCCTAGTTTGAAATGAAAATGAGATATGTTATATTCTCGTGCGTATGGTTTTTGCAGTTTCTCATTTCTATCTTTATCTGCACAGCAGTGTTGCAAAGCATTTGGAATCTGCTAACACAATGTTCTCATTTATCTGGTGGATCATTGGGTTTTATTGGGTGTCTGCTGGCGGCCAAGCTTTGGCACGTGGTTCCCCTCAACTGTACTGGTTTGTTCTAAACCCTTTCTTCTATGGTTTGATGTTGAAGTGTTTTCTGGCAGTAGAATCTTACCGGTTACAATGCGCTTTCTTTTCTGCAGGCTTTGTATAATTTTTCTTGGTTTTGATGTGTTCTTTGTCGTTTTCTGTGTTGCTCTGGCATGTGTCATCGGCATTGCTGTTTGCTGCTGTCTTCCATGTATTATTGCAATCTTGTATGCTGTTGCAGACCAGGTAGCTCGCTCTTAGCTTGCACTTTACTATGTGCATGTTCTTTATCTATTGAATTATCATCGCCTTGAGGACATCTTCTCTCCGAGACCTTTTTTCCTGTACCTGTTGTGTTTGGCTGCGTGCATGAGATGCTTTCTGAAAAACTAAAACCAGTGATTAGGGGGATTGGAGTTTTATCTTTCAAAACTAAATATAACATCTGAACTTAGGATTTTACAGTGATTAGGGGTTTACATGTGAATAATATATGCACTGGCTCCTTAAAGCTGTCAAGTGCCATTCCTCCAAGTTTTTAGTGTTGCACATATATGAGAATGGATAGAGAGGAGTCTTTATGAGACAGAAGTACAATCTGGATAACTGAAATATATGAATATTATTTTTTCTGGAGTCTATTTTGTCAAAAAATTCATAATTGATGCTCTCCTACCAGATCATCAAGGAGACTATTTGAGTTTCTTAGGCATTTGGATGACTTCCTCAGCCATCCTACCCCTTTTTTCTCAACCTTTTAGGCCACACGTTCATTTAATGTCTTCAAGTGCATATGCTCTCCTATTGAAATTATCGAAGTTCCAACTCTCCTTGCAAGGAGGGAGGGGAGGTTATGGTAGTCCCTTTTGGTTTAGATCAAAATTTTTTGGTTCATGAATTTTGTGGCCAGGCATGGCTGTATCACCTTTTTGGCCTTTTCTGCTTCAATTTTTAGTTCCCATGGTTGTGTTATGCAACTTTTAGTGCATTATAGTTATTTTTATCACAATTTATTCCATATTGTTTTTCTTTAATATTTTACCTAACAGGAAGGAGCATCTAAAGAAGACATTGATCAGCTCTCTAAATTCAAATTCTGTAAAATTGGTGATACTGAGAAACTTGTCAGTGATGCACAAGGGGGTGGAATAATGACTGAATGTGGTACAGATTCACCTGTAGAGCATGTCCTATCAGAGGAGGATGCGGTACCTCTTTCAATTCCTAGTCTTTTAATTTTGAATAGTTTGATGCATTTTTTCTTCCTTCTAAAATCACTTGATAGTAACCTGAATACACGAAGCATATTAGCCTTTCTTCTGTTTATGCTATCATAGACAAATCTCATTCATCATTATGTTGATGGAGAAGAACTTTTGTCCCGAATTAAAAAATACATGGTGACTATGAAGGTTTTGCCAACTTGTAGGAATGTTGCATCTGCCTTTCTGCCTATGATGATGGAGTTGAGCTAAGGGAACTTCCCTGTGGTCACCACTTCCATTGTGCCTGTGTAGATAAGTGGCTGTATATTAATGCTACCTGCCCACTTTGCAAGTACAATATCTTGAAGAGTAGCAACCGGGACAGGGAGGAAGTGTAGAATGATTCAGAATAAAGTTGCAAGTCCACAGACTTTGCATATGGTTCCAGCTCTCAAGAGTTTTTCAATGCACAGCATGCCATTAGACTAAATACACTGTTTTCTATTCTTCTTGTTATGATAATAGTAATTATGCTTGTTGTAGTGGTGGTGGCGGCACTGTTGTCTTCTTGCTCTGGCATGGAAATTGGCATGTGTATATTAGGGTTGTTCAGAGCATCTGATGCTAACTTCATTGGAGACACTTGTCTGTTTGTCTTCTCTTTCCTTTCCTGTTTCTTTAGTTAGGGGCCATATTATAGATTTATGTACACTGCTCTCCAAGTTTATTCCCCTGTTCTTAGCATTGGAGGTTTTTTCTTTAAAGGATTCTTGTTGAATCTGTAAAAGGTGTTGTCAAAGGAATAAGTTAAGGTTTCTCGTCTGAAGTTATTGGATTGTATTGTTCTCTCATGCCATTCTTCTTCTTCTTCTTCTTCTTCTTCTTCTGAAACCTTTAACTAGAACATGCGAGATAATGTAATATTCTTGAGGGTCATGTATAAATTCCCTGTGTATAAATGCCAGTGTGATATGCATTGATTGGCATTGAAATAGAAGTAAAAGTTTAAATTGTCACTAATTGAATAAATGTTGCAATTGGTGCTGCACGTATCAAATTACTTTAATAAAACCCTCTTTTCCAGTTAATTTATGAACACTGAAGACGATGAGTGAAACAATTTGTAGCCTATAGCCAAAGGAAAAGTAAAAAATTAAGGGAAGAAAAGGAAAAGTTAAAAAAGTAAATTGTAGCCGATAGCCAAAGGAAAAGTTAAAAGTTAAAAGTAGAAGAAAATTCCCTTAAAAAAAAAAAGAAAGTGGAAGGGAATTCTTCAAAAACATTTTTTTCTTTTCAATGGGAAAAAAGGGCAAAATAAAAAGAAGAACAACGTCCTTTTACCGTCTTCTTTTTCGCGCTACCCGAGATGTCTAATGACTAAAGAGCAGCAAGGCACTGCAGCAACGGCACCTGCGGTAGTCCTCCGTTTCTACTCTACACATTTACTTTACCCACTCCAAAGCCTCGTAGTATAGTGTGTAGATGGAGCAGGCTGCTCTTTTGCAGCGTTATCGTTGCGATCGCCGGAAGCTGTTAGAGTTTCTCTTATCTTCTGGTTTGATTAAAGAGCTCCGAACTCCATCCGGTCCCATCAATTCTCTCTCTGATATCGATTTTGATTCTGTCAGCGCCGATTATATTCTCCACTGCATAGAATCAGGTGACCAAAAGTTCCGTTTCCATTTCTATTTAGAAAAGTAGAAAACTAATAACTAGTCATTGCTCTGCTCGGATGCTGAATTTTTAAGAATTGTGTTTAGTGGCTGAATTTTTGAGGACTGTGTTTAGCGAATAATTCTGGTTCATGACTTGGTTAATTGCACTTTTTAATTTAATTTGATTTTTTTACAGGTGGCGTTATAGATGTCACTGAAGCGACTAACAAGTACCTGGACGAATCCTCTTATCCTGTTACGGTAATAAAAGCTTTTTATTATAATTATGATTATGATTATAATTATGATTATTATTATTATTATTATTATTTGTCATTGTTATTCACTCTCGCTTATATGTGTACATAATGTTGCTTAAATTATGCTTATATATGCTTGAATTGCGATTGTGAAAATGATGTAACTTAAATTGCGGTTCTGATGTAGCTTTTTGTCTCGTTTTGCCCATTTTTCAAAATAATTAAAGTTGGAAGGAACATTATTATGATGGTCACAAAGTTTTGGCCTGTAATGGTTAATTATGAAATTTGTTAGAACTGAAATTGTGTTGTTTGGTAATGGAACTGAAACGGTATTTATTTTTCTGGGAATTTTTTGTGATATTCAAGAATGCTGTTGGTACACTTGGTTGTGTGGCTTGGATTAAAGACAGAAGTAGTGTTTCGCACTATTTTTTGCATGAATTTGTGCTTGCCTTTGGTTTTAACTTTTGAGTATATATTTTATGAATTGTTTGTTGCAATATTAAGCTTCGGCAACTTTAACTTCTTCTCCTTCTCTTTTGGGATTGAATTTGCAGAGTTGTTCACAGATGAGGAACTCCTATTTTCTTGTTTCTGATCCAGATTTAGCTGGATCTCCTCCCAGGCGTGTGCCGCCTCCAATTAGTGTGCACCAAACCAAGAATGCATCACAATCATCAAGTCGGATCGAAAGGTCACATGTTGAGAATGCCACAATTTTTGGGGATGAATCTAGTCCTAGATATAAAGTAGGAACACATGCTCCTGTTAAGCACATAAGAAACTCTGAAATTCCTCCACTTGGGTTACCACGCCTGAACACAGGTATCAGTTAGTAACTTGCATTTCTTCATGAATTGAAAAATGAGGTAACATACAAACTAGAAATTGTGGTTGGAAAAATAAAATTGACTGTGTATCTCTTATCCCTCTTCCCCTTGTATGAAAATTGTTATATTTTCACAGCATTGGCATGTTATCCTTTGAGTAAACTGATACGTAACCTCAGGATTTTTGAAGGATTGTCTGATGACGACTTGCGAGAATCAGCCTATGAGTTATTGCTTGCATCTGTATTTATGTCTGGGTATACTCTCTCACTCATTCTCTTTGCATGTTTGCATGTGTTAATGTCTATTCATGATGTGCATGTATGCAGCTCTTTCTTACACTGGTTTTCTTATTATATTATGGGATTCTTTGCATGTAGGGTTGAAGGTAATTCAACTGACAATAGAAAGAAAGAAAAGAGTTCCAAATTTTTGTCTGGATCTAAAAGTAGAAGGGAAAAAATGCTTCCTCAATCTGAGTTTTTAGGAAGACACTCAGACCTCTTGCAGACTGTTCGTGTTCAAATGCAGGTGAGGAGTAAGATCTCTCCTTTTCTTGTCTTTTTTGAAATGGAAGTGATGGTATAAACACTCAACAAATAGATATTTCCATTTAATGCTAATATGCAATTTAAATGAACTTTTAGGAGTGTTTATTGTTTGTTTAGATCCAGTATTCCAAGAGCGCTCTTTTTGCCTTAATATATACTTGTATATTAATTATTTTTGTACAGATCCGCATATAAAAGGCCTGACATTTGAGCATTTTTTTTTCCAATGTTGACCAACTTTGGGAAATTGGACACAATAGCCAACCAGTCAAAATTGGGATAAATGATAACATTTTATTACTCATTACTGACTAGAATATAAAAACAAGTTTTTAATTTTTTTTTCTTTTCCTACCCTCTTCCCCCCTCTTTGCCTTCTCTCTTTATCCTTCCTTTATATTAACTTCTTATCATAATATTTGGAGGGTGAATTTCATTCTAGTTTCACAAATGCCTCTCAATAGACTCAGGCATGAGATTCATACCACAACTTAGTACCATCTGGCATACGAAAGTGGCAAGTAATATTCATTTATTGCCTTCTCTGGTGGACTGTGGAAAATGTTAAGGTTTAGTATATTGAAGTCCTTAGGTGTAAGTCTTCTTGAGTCTCTTGTTTCTCTGGAACTTGATTTCTTTGAGAATTGTGCACTGCTGTCTCTTTGGGCTTTTGACCAGAAAGGCTTCCAAGAAGCCTTCTACTTGATAAGAGGGCTCCCAGACAGCAACTTGCATATTCCCTTAAGCTTTCTCTTCTTTTTTTCCCAGAAAGGCTTGTTGTTTTATAAAGAGGAAAGAGGGTTGGGTATGGAGACAGAAAGAGAGACAAGAGGGAGGTGTTATTTTTTATGATCGTAGTTGGAAGGTATGAGAATGGGGTTCACATTCAAGGAATATAATTTTTGTATGGAATTTAGACGTACTTGGGCTCTCCAACTCTAGTAATAAGCTAGCTTTTGAGGTGTGCTTTTTTCAAGGTTTATATCTCTCGGTACTAGAGATGTCCACAATTGCAAAATTATATAACACAGGTGGTGACATAGGAATAGCAACATGCACGCCAAGACTAGGGAAGCTAGGGTATAATTAGTCCAGGTGGGGCCAGGACAACAGAGCATGGTGAGATTGTTGGTATCCGAGTTGTATGGTATGGGCTCTGGTTCCACATTGAAGGTGGACATTGACATGAAATCTATATGCTTTTGGCTTCCATCCTGAAAAACTAGCTTTTGAAGCGTGTTTTTCCTTGTTTTAAATCAATTCTAATTACTAATAGGATATCATTATTTATTTTCAATTTTGATAAGAAAATTAGTTGGCTAAAATTGGAACTAATTTCCAAAATCATATTGATATTGTCAAAATCGGAAAGTTTTTTATTTTGGTTTTTTGGCCATGTAAAATGGTAAAAAAAAAGTGCCCTAGCTTTTGGTTAAAGAAATGGATCAGAGAAAATTTTAATTAAAAAATTTGCAAGATCATCTTTGTTAACCCCCCTAAGAGATTACTAATATTTTTTAGGCTGTTAAGATTTGGTGTTTCTAATTTGGAGTTTCAATTTATTATATTCTAAGCTACAAGTCAAAGTGCTTAAGCATTAAAGAGATTTCTATTTGCCCTGGAAATTGCTGTCTATCTTTTGATCTCATTGATCTTCCCTTAGAAGTTGCTTAATAAACTTGCTCTGAAAGAGGGAAAAAGAACAATCACGTATAAATGTATGTTTATAAGTGTATTAATAAATAGAAAAATTTAGCTTCTGCATCTAATTCCTGGTTAGTTTTTTATTTCAATTTCCAAAGTAAATAGTGTTTCCTTACTAGATTTCAGAAGCAATGGATGCTTGCATCAGGCGAAATTTGATGCAATTGGCAGCGAGGAGAATGAATGGACAAATTGACCTTCCTCATGTTTCCCTTGGGCTTTTGAATGGAATTTTCAAGTCTGATTTTCGTAATGAAAAATCCTATGTGCAATGGAAGAATAGGCAGGTGTGGGTTAAATTTATTAGTTGATTCTGCTTTCTTTTCCATATATACCTGGTCTGACACCTTCAAGCATTCTTTATAATATGGCATAAAGATAGTCACCTGCTCCCATATTTGCAGAGATAGTGCTTCCTGTAGTTCACTGTGAACACGTTAAAGACAACAATAATACACTCAAATATGTGGATATGTTTAATAATAGTTGTCTTCATAATATGTATAACATATTAGCTATTGCACTTTTCCGCATAAATTTTTAGAATGTTCCCATTCACTTTGAACTGCTGGTATGACATTTGAGTGTAAAACTTTACATGTTGTAACTCTTCCATTGTAGGGAAAGAGGGGCCCCATTTTTTTTTTTTTGTGATGGAGGGAGGGGGGGGGGACATATTGGCACCATATTGTCCTATCCATTTCAATCATGCCTTGGGCATGACAGTCCCAGTTGCTGTTCTATAATTTCATTGTTGAATAGATTTGGAATGGCCAGTCCATTCCAAATTATATTCGGGCCTGATCTTTGTGTAGTATGGTGTTGATTACTATGTGTGATAAAGGGATTAATTCTAGGAAAGCATTCTTTACGATTCATGTTAAAAGCTCCTTAGCTAGTTAACTATTTGGGTCCAGTTGCTCATAGTTATGAAGTTGTAACACTGTGTTTCTGTGGATGCTATATGGTGTTTGTGTGGTTCTTTAACTATGTGCACATATTGTTGGGATGGGGTAGTCATTTGATGTAACCAGAAAATGAAATCTGAAGGTTTTCTAAGCTTTTAAAATTTATCACTCTGTTTGCAATTTTGCATGCAGGCAAATGTACTAGAAGAATTTCTTTGTTTTTCTGCTAATATCATGACAACTGAACATCTAACCATCAGAAGCCATGTTGCAAAGATCAGAGATGAGAAAGTATGGTGAATTCTTGAAAACTAAATGATATTAGGTTAACATATTTCTCGTTCTTTATCTGTTTGTTTTCTGGATGCTATAGGAGTGGGATGATATAATGTCACCTTCAGAGCGCGTTGCAGTTCTAGCATCTCTTAGACAAGTTGCTGCAAATTTGTCATCTTTGTGTGGGCGATATGGCATCCAAGGTGAAACATTTTATTGGACAGCTAGCTATCACTTGAACATAAGACTTTATCAGAAATTACTTTTTGGTGTCTTTGACGTTCTTGATGAAGGCCAACTCATAGAGGTAGGTCCTTATCTTCATTATAGTAGTGCAGTTTTTACTGTGTCATTGTAGTATGGTGTGAATGATGCTCAGTTTTGCTATGAAAATGCAGGAAGCTGATGGGTTCTTATCACTTATAAAATTAACCTGGTCTACATTAGGCATCACTCAAAAAGTGCATAATGCATTATATGGTTGGGTCCTTTTTCAACAGGTATATCTTATATCCATGCCTGTGATTAGAAATTGCATACCTTTTATGTGATAATCCCGTTGAACTCAAGAACTAAGATTGTAACAAATGAGGGCAGCTAGCAATTAGAGTTTAGGTTTATTTCAGGACTTGAAAAGGTTGGGAATCTTGCAGATAATTACAGTTATAAAAGGTACAGATGGAAATTTAAATAAAGCTGGAAAAATCAAGATTGGAATTGTTTGAGGTGCAGATTGTATTATGATGAATATTGCTTTTGTGTTCTTTTGGTTCCTTTAGATGCTAGAGTATCTTTAGGCATCATCCATTCGAATTTAGGTTTGAATTTTAGTATTTGTAATCCCACAATGAAATTTATTTAAAAGAAAAATTTCCAGCTTGGAAATGGACTCTGATTAAAACATTTAAAAGATTACATATAAAGCAACTCTTTGATTATAAACGAGGAACTATAGAAGTAAAGATTCAAAATATGACCCAAAACACAAAAGCTCAGGCTATGCCAGTGAAATCCAAAACTTCACACATTTTTGAATTTCAGAGGTTTGATAATCATGCGCTACTTTTCTTTGTGTTGCTTTTCCTTAGTAGTTATTGTTATGACATAATTCTCTTTCTGTCTTCTTAATGCAAGCTGCTTTAATGCTTGCATTGCTTGCTATGATAGCACAGATATTCTCACCTACAAATTGACGACTTGATGATGATATTTTAGCATTTTTTCTAATGGAGTTCCTTTTTGAAGTTTGTGGAGTCAGATGTAGGCATGCTTTTAGAAAATGCAGTTCTTGAGTTGCAGAAAGTTTCATCTGCTGAAGAACCTTTTGGGAAGGAGAAGCAGTATATGAACAGCCTAGTATGTTCAAGGCAATATGATGGGCATGAATTAAAGTTAAATTTAGTGCAGGGTGTATTTGTCTCGATGAGCATTTGGTGTGACTATACACTACAAGATTATCATCTGCATTTTAGTCAGGTAATTGCTATTCTCCAGTGTTTATTTTATCATATCCCATGGTCTGATATAAGCAATTGCTGAATATTTGGATTCTCTAGTTTTTTCCATTAAATAGCCTGCTTTCTGTGTGTCATTCTTGTCCCACATAGGTTATCATACAATAACTCATTGATTTATTTGTTTTTGGCCTAGGTCACGAACTTGAGCATACAAGAGAATGAGAGTGTGTGTGTTGTGTTCTTTTATCTTCATTATATAACTTGTGAATGCTTATTTTATATATATGCACACACACAAATAGAGGAGTTCATTGTTTTGATTGATGCAAAACTTGGGAGCTTAGGTTCATGACTTTTAATTTCTTACATTTATTGTACCCTTGGTATTTTTTTTTTATATTTTGTAAAACATGGTCATATTTCCATTGGTTTTCTTCCTAATTATTGGGCCTTTCTTTTCCCCTTCAGAAACCTAGTTATTTCAAAACAATGATGACCCTTGTGTTGGTGGTTGGACTTCTTACTTCTGAGGATCATGATGAAATTAAGGTTTGTTGTTTCTGCCGTACAAGTTAAAAACATGATGGATGTGATGTGGGACAAACTGGGAAAACTTGGACTATTTGAAAGTTGAAACACCTGAAATGGTTTTCTGGAGCAGGAAGACCAAATGGTATTAGTTTAATTATTACAATTAGGGCCAATTAATTAGGGATGTCATCATCTTCCATGCATATGCATGTTATATTTACAGAATATATAGATTTAATATACATATATGTTGTTAGGTCTATATTGTTCATTCTTATGGGGCATTGAATTTGGTGACTGTCAAATTTAGCTTTATTGCTATGGCGGAGAAGAAAATTGGAAATAATCTTGCCTGGTCTTGCGTATGCAGTTATCAGAATTGAGTGCTTCAAGTGCTAATGTTTCTAGAAAACTTAAATCTCTTGTGAAGAAGTCCATTAATGCTGCAATTACTAGGGTGAGTCACATATAGTATTCTATACTTGTTTTACATATTCCATTCTATTTTCTTATATTGGTATTATTATAGGGAGAAAAAGCAATTACTGGATTGAAAATTCAGTTTATATTTAATATCCATTTTCATTTCTTTATTTGAAGTTGACATATCTATGATGCTAGGTTGCAAGTAAAGTGGATCTTGAATCCAGAGTACAAAGCATGCATCCATTAGCTATGCTTGCTAAGGAACTAAAATTGATTGCTGAAAGAGAGTTCAATGTCTTTTGGCCAGTGATGCATCAATGGTATCCTGAATCCCTGATGACGTCAGTTGTTCTATTGCATCAATTTTATGGGGAAAGACTGGTTTGTTTGTGCATTTATTTTATTTAAATTATCCTTCTCTGCTTACTGCTGGTATAAATTTACCAATCTTCTACCTCGATTTCGACTCTGTTGTTGTCAATACGCAGAACCCATTCCTTAAGGGAGTGTCCTCTCTTTCTGGAGATGCTCGGTCAGTCCTATCTGCTGCTGAAATGTTGGACAAGTACTTGACTCAGCTGTATATGACTGCTCTGGGAACAGATAGATTGCTTCACTCCGATCAAGTTTTGGACCATTATGAGGTCAGAAGCCACTTAATTCACAAACCGTTATGGATAATATTGTATAGTGGTTTTCATATTTTATTTCTCTGTATTTTTAAAGATCAAGAGCCTCTTTTTGTTTGGCTTATATCATTCTGTGATGCTTTTCCTGCACTTGGTTGTTATTTGATACTATTTTACAGCTCTTTCTTTTTTTTAAGGAACTTTTGTTTACCTTGTGGCAGATTGGACAAGTTTCCACACCACTTGTTCTGGATTGGGTGATATCTCAGCATGCTCATATCCTGGAATGGACTGGACGTGCTTTTGATATTGAGGTTTGTTCTGAAAAACGTGCAATATGTCATCTGGTGCAGGATTATTGTCTAGGTCTGTTGTCAAGGTGCATGAATTTAAAACTTGGAGGGAAGGAAAGTAGGAAACAGAGAAGGAAAATTATGTGTGGTGGGACTGTTGTAATGCCTCACTCTGATTTCAAGCATACTGTCTTATCCAACGAATCAAGTAATTGGAATCGTTTGTAGAAGCAATGCAAAATGCGAATCCATTGTGCTCAATACTGTGATATTGCATGTGTCTAAGATAATATTATTTGCTGAAAGCACCCATTAAAGCATACTATCAAATTTGATGTGTGTACGCATGAGGGAAGCATTAGTTGGTTCTATTTTTTTTCCCTTGTCCTCTTATCTTACTCGTGTACAAGTATCAGCACCTATTTGAGAGATGTATGAGTAGATTTGAATAACAATTTAACCAACAGTTTCTTTATGAGCTTCTACAGGATTGGGAGCCCTTATCATTTCATCAACGACAGGCAGCATCTATAGTAGAAGTTTTCAGGATCATAGAGGAGGTAAACACTCTGAGATTTTGTTTTGCATGATAACATCCAAGAAAATTTCCTTATAGCATTTTAGAAAATTCAGATGTTGGCTACTTCATAAAGAAGTTGCACTTTGTTGGATGGCTCCACCTGCACTGAGTTCTGTTTTATGGTCTAGGGATTTGGCATTTTCTTTTCATTGAAGCAGTTAAAAATGTAAAAAAGAAGATTGTTGATGCATGGAAATGTCCTTGTACATGCACCGACATCTTCATGTACAGGTTTCTATGCAATGTTAAAAAAAATTTCGATTGTTTATTTAATTGTAAATTTTTTTTAGGTATATTTTCATTTTAATGAGTTTTTGCTTATACGTCCAATTTAATACAGACTGTGGATCAGTTCTTCGGGTTGAATCTTCCTATGGATGTTACCCATCTACAAGCTCTACTATCTATAATTTTCCACAGCCTAGACACATATTTGCTGAAAATGCTCAACCAGTTAGGTATTATTATTATTATTATTTTTTTTTTTTGCAATCCGTGATTGTGTATGTTGCTCTTTTATTGTTTTGCTTGAGAAAAATAGATTTCCTGTATTTTGAAAAAATTAAAATGATATTGTAGAAGTTCTCTTTAATATTTTCTCTCTCTCTCTACACGTAGACATATGGACATGTGGATGAATGCTAATGTGTCATCAGCTATAGAGACCACTACCGGGTCCATTTCTCCTGGAATTTCCTCCCATGCACTAGAAGGAAAATACTTGGATGCACAAATAATTCATTGACTTTCTGCTTCAAGTAGCTTATGTGTGTGTTTGTGGACTGGAGATACATCTCAGAAAACTGATAGCTTCCCCTTCTAATATCTGCTTTTGTGCCTTTTTGAAGCCTCTTCTCCTTGGCCCCCTTCCCATTTTTTATTGACAGGATTTTCCAAGTCATAGAAAACATATTGATATAGCTGACTCTAGTAGCTTGGCATGAGCTTAGTTGAACTGGGATGAGGGTTTTGTGGTGGTGGTTATTATTCTTGGATCTACTATGTGTTTCTTATCATGAAGCATAAGTTTTCTTATTCCCAAGCTTTATTTTTTTATTGAAATAGTTTCTCTACTGTTTTTCTGACTCGCTAATTCATGAAGAACTTGAGAGAACTTTTTTTTCCCAAATATCATGAGTTTTTATTGTACTAATGGGATTGTTAATCTTAATCCTAGTTTGCTGCAAGATATTAACCATAATATTTTTAATATTGCAGTTGAGAAGCATCATCTCTACCCCTCTGCTCCTCCTCTAACTCGCTATACAGAGACTGTTATTCCAGTGATTAAGAAAAGGCTTCTGGAGCGTGCACCTTTGGACAATAATGTGAATTATAAGTTGAATGAGTTAACAATACCAAAACTCTGCATTAGGTTGAATACTCTTCAAGTAAGTCCATCTTTGGCCTTATCAATAAGACCTATAAAACTACCATGTACAAAGACTTCAAAAGAAAAAAAGCCTTGGAAAACCCTGGTGGCAAACTAACTTGCCTTGATATGACATAAAAAAGACATTTTCTTGTCTTATAACCTGAACTTTGCTGTAATATAACAAAATTTCCTAGTTATGTAGGTGTGTAAATCCTTTTGGTCCCCTGCTAGAACTTTTGGCATGTTGAAGTGCATGTTTTGTTTGATTAATAGATTATTATTGTCTGTCATCTTTTATCTGCAGTATATTCAGAAACAAATTACCATGCTAGAAGACGGAGTTAGAAAATCTTGGGGACTGGTCAAGCCATCTCATAACTCAAGATGGAGTGAGTATTGTTATCTCTAGACTACTTTTCAAATATGAGTTTCTATGTCATTCAGTTTGGCATATATCCATATCAAAAGAAAGGGATAATACAAACAGTGTATTACCATTTTGTATCATATGAATGAGTGCAATAACATGCAGATGGACAAGGCTAGGTGATTAAGGACTGTGTTGGGGTTGAGATCAGTAAAATCCAAGAGTTATTTACTTGCCAATCTTTTTTCTTTTCCTCCAAGATGTGCAATAACAGAAATATCTTAAAAAAAAGTAAAAAAAAAAAGGGCAGGCTACAGCAAATTCTCTACTAGATCTGAAGTTTATATCAGCTATTTGGGTACTTAAATGAACATCTAAAAGATCTTAATTCTAAGTTCATACTTATTTTCTATGAAGTGCTATATCAACTCTAAGTGGGTTCCAGCTTCTAACCCATTGGACTACAATTAATCAGTATTTTCTTCCCTTCTTTTCATTCTTCACTGGTAACAGTGAGAAGCATAATGTGTGATTTTAACTCCCTCTTTATTCTGTCGAAACTTTTCTTTTTTTTTTTTTTCTCTTTGTGTGTGTGTGTGTGTGTGTTTTGGAGAACCTCTTTTTTATGCATGTGCGTATATCTGTTAGACATTGAACTTTATCCAAGAGAAATTATGATTGATATCCAAGTGTAAATTGGTATGTGTGTTTGAATTTCTATATATATACACCTATGGTTGTCTTACAGATTACATCTACTTATTGCAGCAAACAATGAGCCACAAGAAGAGAGTACTTCACTAACATCCACTGAAGCGATTGACGCACTATTTGCAACCACTTGTAGCATCATCAGGGAAACTGCAACAGATGCTATCAACAAATTCTGTGCCTTTGCTGGTAATCTTGCTAAGTTAATTTGGCTTTACATATATTAGTGAATCTTAGTTTTATGGAGTGAAGGATAATTAATTATCCCATGAGTATAGTTTATTTCTTCAGTTTTATTTTTCTTCTTCTTCTGTAACCTTTGCTAGTTTTAGTTGTTAATCCTCAAATCCGATATAATCATCTTTGCAAAGAGCCTTAAAATTACAGATACTCCAACATCACAATTCAGCTGCTTTATAGTCTGTTGTAATAGATAACCTTGCCATCAGTCTACAGTCCTTGTTTATCTTATTGTTTTTAAATTTCTGTTTTATGTTTTTTCTCAATTTTGCAGCACTAAATTCGTTCTACTTATGGAGTATCCTTACCTTATTACAAACACTGCTTTTGTTTCCTTGGTATTTGATACTGACAGGGAAATAAACTTAATTTGTTTCTATGAACTGTAACTTCCAGGAGCAAGAGTTGTGTTTTGGGATCTGAGAGACAAATTCTTATTTCATTTATATCGTGGTGAGGTTGCAAATTCTCGTTTGGAAAGTTTGCTTCCTCATGTTGATGCTGTAAGTTATTAAAGCGCACTCACATATTCTCAAAGTCTTATACTATCATGTTTGTAGCATAAGATGTTAAAGTACACTACTACAGTTTTTTTATGTGTATATGTCCATGCCTTGAGAGAATGAAACTCAGATAACAAATTTTTAATTTACTCTTTTTGCAAATTCTGTATTTACTTTCTCAACTTAAGAGGTAATGATGTAGGTACTTGATCTCATATGTGGATTGATTGATGATACTCTCAGAGACATTGTGGTGTTAAGCATCTTTCGAGCAGCATTGGTACAAATCTCATTTCATTGTCTAGTATGTTGAGACATCTTTCTTAGTAGTTTGAATCTTGTATGCTTTAATAGGAAGCCTACATTTGGGTATTGTTGGATGGAGGCCCTTCTCGTGCATTTTCTGATTCAGATGTTTGTATGGTGGAAGATGACTTTAAATTGTTGAAGGTCTCTCTCTCTCTCTCTTTCTCTCTCTCTCTAAGTTTGTGAAGACACATGGGAACTTTTCTTAGGGGGTAAAATTTAATAAGATTATTTGAAATGATGCCTTCCTAATTGTTAATCAAAGCTTAGATGCCTTGCAAATTCTTGATGAATGGGCTTTCAAAAAGCTTCACTTTCCACATCGTATCGTTGCATGTTAAACTTCATCTATGGAAAAACTTTCAACTTGGGAAATCCAAATTTGAAGCCTGTTGTCCAAATTCATTGAAGGAGTTGCCAGAGGGTTTAATACATTATTTTGCTATCAATTATTTTTCTAGGATTTCTTTATAGCTGATGGAGAAGGCCTTCCCCGTTCATTAGTTGAGCAGGAAGCAAAATTTGCTCAACAGATACTTGGCTTATTTACTCTTCAGGTTGGGCAGCTAATATGATCGAGGATTTATTTTTCATGACTGAATACTTGGAACTGGCGGTTTGACAATTGCTATTTTGGCAGACTGAAACAATTATTAAAATGTTGATGCATGCAAGCAAACACATCTCAATGAGATTGGGTTCAGAACATGGTCAGACGCGCTTGGAAGATGCTCAAACTTTAGTACGAGTCCTGTGCCACAAGAAAGACAGAGACGCTTCCAAGTTCCTGAAACAGCAATATCAGCTTCCCATGTCTTCAGGTGATTTATCCGTTCCAATATCAAAGCATAGTGTTTGCTATGGTATTTGATAATTCCATTTCATATGCATCATGTGGTGTACCACTACCAGTCACTTTAATTTCTACCTCTTCCCCTTCCTGTCCCCTGCACCCCAAGCGGCATCATTGTGAATTTGGGGATATTGTTTACGCAGAGTAGGGTTGGCAAGATAAATGCAGTTCATTTATTGTTTCATGGTTCTTTTGCTGGCAGCCTTATATGCTTGTCTTTTAAATTTTTCTAATTGTACCTCATTATCCTAGCAACTCGAGCCACAGGTAGCATTGGTTACACTTAACATTTAATTCCTGTCACAATCACAATTAATACTTCATTTTTTTTTGGGAGCAGAGTATGATGACACTCCATCTCAGGATTCAACTTTGAGATCACCTCTTATATCAGATCTTCTCAAGCGAAGTTACTCAACTCATTGGACCAAAAAGAGTCAGAGCAGTTTCAAATCAATAAAGAAGAAACTTCAAGAAGCAACATCTGAGATCAGGAATGTTGCACGGTAACCATTAACCATTACCTCAACTTGGTACTTCAGAAAGGTCAGTTGAATTCTATTATTAAATCCAAGAGAACAAATTGAAGCTCATCCTTGCACCCTACAGCAGGGAGCATAATGACTCATTGAGAAACCATCACATTCCTAGCAAGCCAATTTTTGTCACGTGAATGGAAATTCATGGACCACTAATTGATCCATAGTTGAGTCTAAATCCACAGCAATCTGTTGGTATCCACTCATGTATTTATAGATTAGATAAAATTATTGACGGTGAAAGATTCACCGGTAGGTTTAGCTATGAGAATTTGTTTTTGGTCTTTTATTTGGTATTTAGAAAATCATCAATGATTGAATTAGAATCTATGGAATCATAAAGATTGTCTCGAAGTGAAAAACATGCACAGTGAATTGGCCTCCTTTCTTTCCTTGCTTTTGTTTGATTCTACATTTGTCAAAAGTGGGATTACCTTTTCTTCTGCCTTAAAGGCGAAAATGCATTTATCATTTTGGATCAGTATCCATCCATAAAGCTTAGTCAGCAGTGATGCTTAATACTTGTCAGTTGCTTGTGTTTCTTGAAGAAGTGATACGGGTAGTATCAATTGGTTAGGTGCAGCTAACAATACAGGTTGGTGCCTGCTATATATATATATATAAAATTATATTTTTTCTCGATTGGAACCCACCGATTGATGTTTGATGGCTCGCTTGCACTTTTTCCTTGTCTTCAAGGACGGGATTGCATTAAATTATTGGTCTTTGAAAGTCAGGTTTTCACACGAAGGGGAATAGGAAGCGGAAGCAGAGGCGTCGATGTGAAGTAAAGCAATCTAGCATTGTAACTGTTACGGCAGTTCAGTTTGTAAGCATTTATTTTGTTATTTAGTATTTGCTAAGCTTGAGCTGATGCTTTGTGACCCTTTCGCTGCAGTGTCGTGCGTAAAATGGTTTTTGACTGATTAGATTAGTATTCAAAAGTTTGTGGCTTTTTTAGGTTATAACCATTCATGGTTTGGTTTTCTTTCTGAAAAATACTAGCTAGGTTTTAATAGAACTTTAGGCCGGTTGAACAAATTAAATTTGATAAAAAGATAAAAGTGGGCCGTGTTAGTCCTGATATTGATTGTAGTAAGATGATACCAATAGTATAAATAAATTATTTATCTTTATTTATTGGGATGGTGAGTCATACGAAAAAAGTTTGGTGCTCTCGACTCATTATTGGCAATCTGGTTTGCACCTCATTGGTGAGATTGCGGCGCCGCATTAGCTGTAATTTTTTCCTTTAATGGATTGATTTAGCCATGCGTTGATTAAAACTAAAATGACGGAAAAAGCACGGAGAAAAATACACCAGGTCAACCACGTCAACTAGCTAAATTCCAAGAAAATACTGCGCAAGGAAAGATACAGACTCTGATGGCCATGTGCTTATTCTGTTCCTATCCGCAAAGGTCAAGCCCCCGCTTTTACTGTTTCTTCTGTTCACAGAAGCTACAATCGAATCTGAACCTATCTTTGCTTGTTGATCCATAGCCGACCAACAGTTGCTGTTTCTTTCTTTCCCCCTTTTTTATATGAAATTTTTAAGATGGTGGATTTGTTAAAACGAAAACTGATAAATTAGTCCATGAATTATGGTTAAATTAATATATGAGGATCTTTATTTCTAAAGTTTATAATAATTATCGTAAGGCTTTTCCATCCAAAACGAATGATTAAAGTATTAATGTTAAGACCTTATAGTTAATTTTTAGTTATAATTGAGGAACTAATTTCTGTGTAAATTGAAAGAAAAAAAATATTATTTTAAAAGTCTAGAAATCTCATAACAGTTTTTAGAAATATTCAACTTATCGTCGACAAATATTCAAATGTGAAAAGACAGTCACCGGAATACCAATCACCGTTTCACAAGTATTAGAATTCTTTTGATGATGATTATCTGAATCTGAGATTAATCTTTGTCCGGCAACCGGTTGACACCCAGTTAACTTAATAGCAAGATTGACAGTCCCGTGACCTCTTGTACCATCTCTAGCACGTATCCGGTAACTCAAGTGTCTAACTGAATTTTCCGGCGGGAACCCAATATCAGTGACCGGAATTTGGCACCAACCTAACAAAACTTTTCCCATAATAAGCCTTTTGGTGTAGAGCTCAAGGCATATACAGTTGTATCTGTTAGCAAGAAAAGCAGTATCGATAGGTAAATGAAATTTATCACCCCAGGTGGGATTGACTCCTCCTTGATCATCAATTCTTGTAGAGTAAACACGGCACTTCTCATTACCGTTGAATGGAGTTGATGGGTAAGTGGTGATGGTGATGAAGGGGCGGAGACGGTGAGAGAAAGGGCCTGAAGATGTGCTCTTGAGACCTTGAGCTGACATGACTGTGATCTCCATTGATAACTGAAATAATTAAAGGTTAGTTAAGAAGAGATGGTCAAAGGAAAATATTGGAATATTCTATCTTGTCTTCTGTTATGTGTATATATAGAAATAAGAGGAAGGAGATTTGGAGGAGAGAGTTCTTGGGAGTTTCTAGTGTTACTGACAGTGCAGTTTCGTATGTGGAAATGGCGATTGAAATTTAAAAGAGGGATGTTTCTCAGTGACTGATACGAAAAAATGGAATTTTCGCGCCTATTGTAGAGTCAACCGTTGATGACTAATCGCCTAGTAATATGCACTCGTCAACTTACAATTTATTTTTGAACAAGAAATCATTAAAATTAGGGTGCTCTCTCCTTCCCCAATTCCTCTTTCTCTTAAAATCTAAAACGTACGGCTTTTTTTTTTTCCTCTTCTACGGACAGCCACCGGTCCACTTTTTTATTTATTTGTTTTTATTCAAAAAAATCTTCGGATCTATTCCCATGTTTAAGTTATTGTCATCTCAATATTGGAATTAGTTCGTTGTCCATGTATTAGAATATTGTTTTTGTATTTTAAATTATTTTTACCATCATTATAGTAATTTTATCTAATATTTTTTATTATTTAGATAATTATTATTTTTTATTATTGAAATCAAACGGCCTTTATAAATTATCACTAAATGGAGCAAGCGATCACCTATGACACAAATATTATATTCTATTAATTCGAATTAAATACTTCAAATCAATTTTTTTTTTTGATTCTTTACATAAGTCATTTATTATTAGACTTTTTATAAAAAATATATAAACATATTTCTAGTTTAAATTTTCTAAAAAAATATTTATGAGTAGAAAAACATTCAAGTTAATAATAGAAAAATGAAAAACTAATTATAAATGAAAATTGTTAAGATAAAATTAAGTAAAATTGAAAATGTTAATTGAATATTGAATATTATTTTTCGTCTGTCTAATGAAGTCAAGACTAAGCGACTTAAAAGTCATTCAGTCCACCAATCTTTCAAAAATACTGCGCAAACGAAGTTACAACTATTTAAAACTTATACAGATATAAGATCTCATGAGATTCGGGTTTTTCTTTTTCTTTTTTTTTTTTTTATTTCACTTTCCAGGAACCCCATGATTGCTCTTCTTTATTCTTTAACAAACATTTCTCATTGGAAGAGTCGGTTGTTCTGACGAATAGTTGTACATTCACGGTGACATCATAATACCACCATGAATTAAAAATCATTTTTTTAATAAAAAGTGAGACATGTGAACTGAAAAATATGTTTTCAAATCAATTTTAACATTTGAAAAGTACAAATCTATATACAAAAATTGGTTATTTATGTTTAATATAAAAAATATGAATCCACGATTGTAAATAATGATGATTTGTGAACCAAATCATGAGATTAATGGGGGCAAAAGGAATAGATTTATCTTAATTAAACAAATAAAAGAAATTGTTCCATTTAGATAAAAAAAAATGGCTCAATTCCAATCGTAATTAATGCAAAGAAAAAGAGGAAAGAGGGAACCAAATTTCCCGAGAATAATAATAGTAAATTAGGCTTAGTCTGAAGGTTGTAAGGAATTTAATCCAATTTCTGAAATAATTTTCAAAATCGTGATTCACACCACAGACCTCAATTGCCTTTTTGAGGTAATATTTATATTCCACAAATCATAAAAGGGTACATCACTTGTTAATACTACGTTATGATAGTCTAAACAAATTTCTAACTCCATTACTTTATTTGAGCCTTTCAAGTTCTAATAAGAAGTTTCCTCCCAAGGCCCAACTAATACAAGCGCATAGAAACTACAGCCTCACTTGTTGGACTCTTCTGATTGTGTGGCGAGTGGGTCAGCAGGCCTTTGGGCCTAAAGCCCAGTAAAGACTTGCAAAGGTTGATATATACTACACATTGACATTGCATTTTTCAAATTCTAAAGTTGATGATGACTAATCTAATCTTCTATTAATTTACTATATTATGCCAATTTTAATGTTAAAATGTTGCAACTAACCACACTTTTCACAGCTGTCAACAAATATTAACCGGCCTGGCACGAAACCTTCATTAAATTTACCGTTGGGCGACCGAAAATAGCGAGTGCAGGCTTTTTAATCCTCTCATCATGCGCACCGTTTTAGACACTCTTCATTCTTAAAAGTGACTCCCCAGTAGCGGATAACCACGGCTACTGATACTATTCGCATCCCAAAGAAGACAAATCATCCAGCTTCCAGAAGCAACCAGAAGGAGTTGCTTACGTGTCATTTTTGACCGCCCTCCATCCCACCCTAATCATCATCATCATGCCACTCCAGATCAGATAATCACATCCATCAAGATTTATTAATCATTTTCCCAGCTCTAGCCAGGAAGGGTCGTGATGCTTGCTCTGCACAATCAACGGCTCTGATTTTACATCGGATGTAGACCCATTTTCTTGCGACTGTTGTCGATTATTCGCTTGATTCTGTTCCTCCTCGTCCTTTCTCATGCGCTTAGCCCCAATCGCAACTCCGAATAGCCTAGGTATCATCTCCTCTTCCGCAGCCGTAGTCGCCGCCGTGGCATCGCCGCTGATGGCGATGTCTGTTTCCTCCCGCTGCGTAACCATCTTCATTGCTGGCAATAAATCTAGAGGTTTTCCCTCTGCTAAATTATTATGACTATCTGCTTGACCAGAAGCGTAATTCGTCATCAATGCAAGTATATTGTTACACAAGCCCTTCAACTGAGTCAGTTCCTGGCTCAGCTGTGTATTCTCTTTCCTCAACCTCTCGTTCTCTTCTAGAAGCTCCGGCGTCGTAGTACAGCTTGTTGTCCGGAGAAGCGGTGTAGCCACCTGGGTTGCTACCGGCGATGAATTCGATGAAATTACCTGCTCATCGCCCGAAGTCGCTGGAGAAACAGTACGCGCCACTGCTGGAATTGCTACAACGGTCACCGTAGCCGTTGTTGCTGCCGTGGCAACCGCGGGGGAGATTTTCCTTCGCTGAATATCACGAAGTAGTCCTTTCTCGCCTCTTCTGAAGTAATCGTTCGCAAATTCCCATCGATCTGGCACAACCTTTCTAAATCCCTACAGATTGAAATTAAATAAATGAACAGGCTATATAAAATAAATATTAAATAGTAAATATTAGAATAAGTCGTTTCTACGGAAAGAAACTCACGTAGGTGTTCAGCTGGCGAACGAAGCTAGAGAAATTGTTGTGTTTGAAATATTTAGGGAGCAAGTCCCTTGCAAATTCAGCTGGACGCCAGACTATGAAGGTCGATCCGTCCTCGTTCCAAGAAATCAGGTCATCGACTGATGGGTCATCAACGAGCTGATAAGTTTTGGTGAGAAATGGAGTAGGAAGAGATCTCTGCGAGTCGCCTCCCCCTCCTCCTCCTGCGGCAGTTGATTCGCCGGTTTGTTCGACTGGCAATGGCATCATTGGGTTCGGTCTCAGATCCGAACCCTATATAACAGGCAGTTATATCGACAGTTTATTGGCTTGCTGGCTCGAATTGATTAATCAAATTTCTATTCATGTATCAGATTCAATAAATGACTGAAAATGAAAAAAAAAATTATGGTAAAAGAATAATTACACTAAAGGTCAAGGAAAATAAAGGGAAGTATAACCGAGAAACTCTATTCTGGCGAGCCAAATTTAAAACCACTGAAGTTATTTCGTAGGCGAGTTACTTCGTAGAATGGAGACTGAAATAATCTAATTAAAATGTACAGCAGTTTCAAGCTATCGCATTCAAAAAATAACAACAAAATTAGACATGTTCAAACTATTAGGAAGATTTAAACGAAAGAAAGTAATCGCACCTGAAGAAAAGAAATCAGGGAATCTCTTTCCAATAAAGAAACGATGGGATTTTCTCTCCAACCAAACAGTTACCGAACTTCAACTCCAGCTAACATACACAACACAACCCTTCTAACCCAAGGACCATTACCGTACGCAGAGCAAGCAAGAAGCAAGAACGTTGATCTCGCAATTCCAGGAGAGAGAATGAGATAGAGGACAGGAGCGAGACAGAGAGTTAGGTTTTGTTGTTTCTAGAAGTTTCTGGCTGGAGTAAATGATAAGGCGATGAAAGAGAAAGAGAAATCGTGGGTTCGAGAAGAAAAGAGCAATAAAAAGAGTTTCTTTTTAAATAAAAATAAAGAAATGGGGTTGGAGATAGGACCCACACATAGGCAGAAAAGAGTGGAAGACGCGAGAAGAGTTCGTGTCGTGCGTGTGTTTGTATGTAGGGCTTCTTTTTGGTCCTTTTCAGAAAGTTCTTACTCCTTTTCTTAAGACTACGTCACCGTTTTATTAGTTGCAGATTGTGAAACGGCGGTTAATGAACAATAATTTTATCGTTACGGCTGTCGTGATACACGTGTCGATTAGATATACCACATAATGCCCAATCTTTTTAGGATATATATATATGCTTGGCCTTTTGGATCACCCGAGAGGTACTCGATATCAGAAATTGGAGAGGCAAGTATTCAAGTGTTCACTTGCCATGTGGCAAATATCAACTCTGTTTCGGATCCCCTAAAAGGCTTTGCTTCTACGTATTTTACATTTATCTATTTATTTTTATATCTATTTCAGCAAAGAAGAAAACCCAGGCACACAACAATGTCAAAATTATAGTTCTCCAGAAAACAAAAAAAAAGTGTCACTGCATTATTCCAAAGGTGATAAGTCCTTATCATCATATGAAGAAGAATCTAAACAGCACATAATTAAAATCAAATGTTGTTGGGATCACACCTGCATGCATATTCAGTCCCCAAAATGAATGCTTTTTATATCTAAAGTTATGAACAGTCTTTATCTGCAGAAGGGACCATAAATAAATATTATTTCTTCATATCTCAAAAAGTCACGAATTCTGATCAACTTATGATTCAGCAATAAGAAAGATAAACCTCTTTCTAAATAAAATAACTAGAAGTGGAGTATGATAAACAGACATGGGCAGTGACTAACAAATGAGAGATGCAAAGAAGGAGAAAGAAAGAGTCAGTCCATACCTCTCTGTCAGCTGATAGAATTCCAAAACAGAGGGAAATGTCTTGCTTACGTTGCTTGTTTTGCATGTTATCCTCACTATCTTGCTCCACAACTGTCTCTTCCTTTCACGCACGGAAACCAAGAGATGTAGAAACGATTAGATGACAAGTCGTTAGTTTGTTTAGAAATGTCGACGAGAGTCTGGAAACCTTCTGTTATTTGGGTCTTTCGGCCGAAAACTTTGTTTGAGCCTTCAGATGGGCCTGCTTTTTGTTCCTTTGGCCCAAAAACCTTCTTTGTTGCCCAATTGTTTGACCCAATAAGAAAATATAGGCCCACAGTCATCGGCACTGTTTGATATGCGGGTAACAAAAGAATCGACTGGTGCAAGCGAGAGGAAAATCGTTTGAAGATACTGCGGATTGATTGTCTGGGTTTTGAGATTCAAAGCGATTCTTCATCGCAGTCTCCATATGCAGGTAGAGTGGGTGAAAAATAATTCTGTAGTTTTTTTTAATGGTTTATCTTATTACTCTGTAGCTTATTGTTTCATCCATATCTGAAAACAACTATTTCTGTTGCAACTTCTTAAGTTTTACACGCTAGGCCATTTTAGATTTTGTTTTTTGTTCTGAATCCGCTAGGAGTTATAATGTTCTCAAAGTGTTTGACGAAATGCCTCAACCATTTCGTGGGTTCAAGAACTGAAACTTTGAGATTCTTGTTTCTTTTTACTTAATGAGTAAAGAATTTCGTTTCCTAGTGATTTGTTGTTACTGACCTTTGAATTTGTAGCTAGAGGGACAAGTTATGTCTGTTTCAAAGGCATAGTAATTGGTAAGCTTTTATGACTTGATTTCTTATGATTTCTGATTAGTTCGAAACTACCAAATATGCCTGCATTATTATCAACGAGGTTGCTCCTTTTTGGAGAGTCACTGCCCTTTCGGAAGCTGTCCCTTGTCTCTAGAACGGCTTGGTGCCACCGCAGGATACAGTATTCCACTCAGGTTGGGCAAGACAGGGGTCCTCTTACTATTGCAAGCGTGGAATTAAAGGGTGAGTTTGAAAGGACGAACAAGATTAAAACACATAAACGTGAGAAAGTTAAGCTGCATTCAGCTATTGAAGTCTCCAAAAGTAAAGTGAAGGCAATTGGAAATCACGCATTCAGAGCTGTTCGTGAATCTCTTGAAATAGAGTCGGCTCCATTTTCTGCAAAATCTTTTTCTGAGCTTGGCCTTCCACCTCTGTTATTGGAAAGGTTAGAGAGTGAAGGCTTCAAAGTTCCAACTGATGTTCAGTCTGCAGCTATCCCCACTATTCTCAAGAATCATGATGTTGTCATACAGTCTTATACAGGATCAGGAAAAACATTGGCGTATGTCCTCCCAATACTGTCCGAAGTTGGCCCATTGGCAAATAAATCTTCTAATGGCGATAAGGAAACTCGGAAAAAACCAGAGATAGAAGCAGTTATCGTTGCTCCATCTAGGGAGCTGGGAATGCAAATTGTGAGGGAAGTTGAAAAGCTGCTGGGACCAGCAAACAAGAAAGCAGTTCAGCAACTTGTTGGGGGTGCAAACCGATCAAGACAAGAAGAAGCCCTTAAGAAAAACAAGCCAGCAATCGTTGTTGGTACTCCTGGCAGGATTGCAGAAATTAGTGCATCTGGGAAACTTCAAACCCATGGTTGTCGTTATTTGGTTTTAGATGAAGTTGATGAACTCCTATCATTTAACTTCCGAGAGGACATGCACCGGATATTGAACCATGTAGGGAGGAGATCAGGTGCAGATCCTGCTGGATCAAAAAGCCCTCTTACCAAGCGGGCTGAGCGTCAGACTATACTGGTATCTGCAACAGTGCCCTTTTCGGTGATAAGGGCAGCTAGAAGTTGGGGATATGACCCACTTCTTGTACAGGCCAAAAAAGTTACTCGACTTGAATCTGTACCTGCTTCCGGACCCGTTAATGTGGCAGGGCATAAATCCAGTTCGAGCTCGAACTCAAATATGCAGCCTCAGACAGTAGTGCAGAGTCTTCCTCCAGCTTTGAAACACTATCATTGCATCACAAGGTTACAGCATAAAGTTGACACTTTAAGGAGATGTGTTCATGCGCTTGATGCCAAGTCTGTGATAGCTTTTATGAATCACACCAAGCAACTAAAAGATGCAGTCTTCAAGTTAGAGGCTCGTGGAATAAAAGCTGCAGAACTACATGGAGATATTGGCAAACTTGCTAGGTCTACCATCCTAAAGAAATTTAAAAATGGGGAGGTGAGAGTTCTAGTAACAAATGAACTTTCAGCAAGGGGTTTGGATGTGCCGGAATGTGATCTTGTGGTTAATCTGGGGTTGCCTACAGATGCAATTCACTACGCACATCGAGCTGGCAGGACAGGTCGGCTTGGCAGGAAGGGCACTGTTGTAACCATTTGTGAGGAGTCAGAAGTTTTTGTTGTGAAAAAGATGCAGAAGCAGCTTGGCGTCCCTATTACTGCTTGTGAATTTACAGAAGGCAAGCTTGTTGTCACAGAGGAAGAAGAGGAGAAGAAACCTTTGGAGGCTCTAAAATGACGGGCATCTTGTTTACTCTGTATACTTTCTTCAGTGAAATTAGGACAGCTGATCTTCTGGTTTTTTTATCTGATATTCTCCAAAGTGGAGGTGTATTGTTGGCATAGTTCATCCTTGTCATATCTGTTGACTATAGCTTTATTTTCTATTATATCATCTTCTCACACTTTTTGGGCTTTAAATTTGAAGTTTGTATGTTTACATATTTTTCAGTGAAATTTGAAATTTATAACGTACTAATACCTTATTAACCCAGCAAAATTCTATACATCTGACGGTATTGGATCAATTACATCAGATACTGCTGAAGAAGCTATAACCAGATATTACAAGGCACAAGCCCAAGAAAGGGAGGCAAGTTTTTCCTATGTTTTATATACTATGTGGAGAACTTGTTTTGCAGGGATTAAGCGCCGTAACCAAATACAAAGTACATCACCGCTTACCAGATGATTCTCTTACAGAGCTTATAGCCTGACAAAACAGTGCAGGTTGCAATGACCGGGAAAGTTACAAATGACATGGTAATGGAAATGATAGTTGTCTTCCAAATTGATGCAGTTGTGGCAATATGTTGAATGGTGGAAATCTCCACCGAACCAGAAGAGATGAGAAGATAAGCTGCCAACTGGTATATATGCTTACAGATAATTAGCCACTTAATGATATATATTTTCTACATCAAAGGAATAGAAAACTGTACCTGATCAAGTATAAAGCTCATGTAATCAGAGATCATGTCAGAAATGAGGTATCCTGCGTGGGTAATGTCATAAACACCTTTGAAGAGTTGAAAAGCAGAGTAAACAAAAACTAAAACATTTACAGCAAAGCAGTACCTACAAGAAGATGAATTAAAGATAATGAGATGTTCATATTGTGAATAAACAATGCTATAATACATATTTAGTCTATGGTTACATTTACTTCAATTCTGGGTAATCTGTGAATTGACCATTCTTCTTTGATGGAGGAAAAGCCAGTGACAGTGCAGAGACAAAGGAGAACAAAAGTGACAAGAACCGAAGGACTAGGCCAGAAAGATGAATGGATGGTCTAGAGCTCCACCTGGTAGAAGCAACAGAGAAAGAGAAAGGCGATGGTGTTGGAAATGGTCTTTGGGATAGAGAATTGACTGATAGAGGTGATTCTGAGACACTAGCCATAGTTCTACAGGCAACAATTAACAACTCTCCTTGTTTCATTGTTTTGTTGATCAACTACCACTGAATCTTTTTTTTTTTTTTTCTTTTGGTCGAGTTTGTTTCTTGCCGTTAGACAGTATATTTGATAATGTTTATGGAGTTTCAAGGAAGGTGAGCAGAAGTGCAGAGATGACTAACTGTTTTTTTCTATGTATGAGAGCTTAAGAATGTCCAATTTATTTTATGCCACGTAAGCATGAAATTCTTGGGCCTAAGCACGCAACAGTATAACAGATAAGATTTAACCTCAAAATCGATTTTGGTTACAAAAAAAAAAATAAAACAAGAGGCAGGTGAGGGAAAGAGAGATGTACACGTCAGCTCTGCTGGGTCAACTTTGATATATATATATATATATATATATATATATGTAGAAGAGTATAATTCATTATCAAGAAGCTGGAGAAATGAAGTGCTTGATTCCAGTTTTGTTTTAATAGAGTTCAGCAAATATTTTAACGTGGCAGTCAAATACAATCATATAACTAAGAATGCACGAAATGATACTATCAGAGCTAGCATAACGGAACAAGCCCATCAAGTCGAGTCATCAAAATCTATAATAGTTTTGTGTGGTTATTATAAACCCCTCAGTATATCAGAGGAAAAGAGGAGAAAAAATAATGTGTAGTTTACAAGCTTAAGCAAGAAAAATCAAGGCTTCGATTGGTATCCCCATGGATTGTTGCTTGCCCAATTCCACTGGTCTCTGCACATCTCCGCTATACCATATTTCGCCCTGAAAATGCCATCAGAACAACTGTAAGGACTACAAAAGCTTTTTCAGATGCATAAAAAAAACATACGATGACTGAAATCTTCAAAGATTGAAAAAGGATGGATTGAGAATGTACTTCCAGCCAAGTTCTCTCTCAGCTTTCTCTGTGGAAGCATACACAGCAGTAGCATCTCCAGGTCTTCTTGGACACAGCTTGATGGGGATTTTCTGAAAATTTGTTTTTTTTTAAAAGATATTAAGTCACAAGCCATTTACCCAGAGGGAATAAAGTGGAAAAAAGAGAGAAGAGTCACCTTGCCAGAAGCCTTCTCAAATGCAGCAACCATTTCAAGCACAGACGTTCCTTGTCCCGTACCCAAGTTATAGGCTACAGAACCTAAATACGAGGGAAGTACTTAGCAAATGCTCAAATGTATAGCAAACAAGGTTAAAAAAAATGTTTCTTTGTTTTAAAATGTTCTTGCATGAGCACAAAGAAAATGATCACCTATATTCTCTGTCGTAAAAAGCTTCCGAAGAGCAGCAATGTGACCATCTGCCAAGTCCATAACATGAATGTAGTCTCGGATCTGTTTATCAAGAAACATCCAGACGTCATTTGATAAGTACTATATCAAATAGCATTACTAGATGGTTTTAGCCAAATGTATTTCATGAAAACATGACTAGCAATTTGTAGTGCTAGTCAATTTTCACCCTTGTGAAAACAACAGTGTATAGAAGAATATTTCAAAAAAAAAATGTATAGAAGAATACGTACTGCACTACCATCCTTTGTGGGATAATCATGACCATATACATTCAGTTCAGGCAATCTGCCAACAGCCACTTGTTGTATATATGGCATTAGATTGTTTGGAATACCCTTGGGATCTTCACCAAGTTTACCACTCTCGTGAGCTCCAACAGGATTGAAGTATCTCAGTAAAATGATTCTCCAATCTGGCTCTGCCCTTTGAATATCTCGAGCAATTTCTTCCAGGAAAAGCTAAAAACGCATAGCAGAAGAATATTAAGCGGAAGGGAAACTGGACTACTTCGGAGAAAAAGGTAGCAGTGGGCTAATCAAACTTCGAAACATTCAACATATAATTGGTTCAAGGAACAACTTGGGTCAGCAGCAGTTTTCAGGACACAGCAATGCATACCTTAGTTCGCCCATAAGGGTTCATTGCCATTAACTGGAAGTCTTCAACACATGGAATTGTTTCAGGTTGGCCATAAACAGTAGCAGATGATGAGAAAACCATCTAGTTTTGGACATCATCAAAGAAAAAGTATATATAAAAAAGAGTTAAAAACCATTGTTCAATAGCCTGGAAAAAGCAATGGAATTATCTTATGAGAAATGAAAGCCACAAAGCGACTTAAAAGAAATAATGAGTTTCAATAATTAATAAATAGCCATCCAAGAAATTTAAAGTATAAATATCTTCAATAAGAATCAACATTTCAGCAAGAAAAGTAGTTTTGACAAATTAAGGCAAGCCGTACACAAGCAACAAAAAGTTCATTTCAGAAATGATGTCATGATGCCTAAACAAGAAAGTGAAATGTCCCAATTTCACCAGCTGTTGCTGTCAAGAAATCTGACTCTTGTGCCTAGCCTATAATCGACGAACAACTGTTATTTTTAATAAACCTGACAAATTGCTGCCAAATAATCATATAAATATTTATCAATAAGTTCTATCAGTGACACTGCCAAATATTTAGTCCTTTCTAAGATCATATATGTTTGTCTTTCAGTAGATTTTACATTTAATGGATTGAAATCAATAATCAGATGTAATCTTTAAGAGTTCAGAATACTAAAATGATGATTACCTTCTTACAGTTATATTTTGCCATGACCTCATAGAGGTTGATAGTGCCAATCAAATTATTGTCAAAATAACGACGAGGATTTGCTACACTCTCCCCAACTGCTTTTAGGCCAGCAAAATGGATCACAGCATCAAATCTGTCATATTGGCAAATATGAGTCGGTTCCACAGCTGAAAAGGCAAGGATCTCATATAGGGTAATTCAATAATTGCAATCATCCGTTTTACTTCAGAAGTAACTTCATCTAATGTTAAGTAAAGTCTTAATCTTGTTAGTTTCAAAGGCCTAATCTAACATAAGAAACAAAAAATAATAATAAATAAAGAAAATGCACGAGTCTAAGTGAAAAATCATCAAAATAGAAAATTGTCTTTCTCGAAATCACTTACTTAGTTCGAGAAAACAACTTTTCCAAATCATCCTTCTTTCTAAGATCACCCTGCAAAGCGCACCAAAATAACTAATTTCGGAAAAAAGAATCAAGAATAAATCGTTGAATCTCAAACCCAACAACAGAAAGTCTCCATTAAATTTCTCCTAATATACATTCTTGATCCCCCATTTCCAGAACCCAAAAGAAAACATTCTTTCATTTGAATTTTTCACTTTCATAGAAAAAGTAAGGTCAAGAAGAGAAAAACATACCAGATTGAATTCAAGTTTTTTAGAAAGCTCAGGGCCCACCAATTCCCTGACCCTATCAACAGCTTCAGTGACAGAATTATCAAGATTGTCAATGATTGAAACCCTAAAACCCTCTTTTAGAAGTTGAACTACAGTGTGGCTACCAATGAACCCAGCCCCACCAGTCACGAGAATTGTTGGCTCAGCCATTATCAACGAAGCAAAATTCAAGAACTCAAACACAATCAAACAAAGATTCAGAGACAGAAAATGGAGGACTATGAAGAGAGAGAAATACCCACACAGAAGAGACCAAAAAAGAAAAGTAAAGAAACAAATTAAGTTTTGATAGAAATTGTGGCGAAGAAAGGGTCGGTGTTTATATAAGGGAAAGAACGAAACTGTGCTTTGAGCGAATCAAGGAGACTGTTAGACTGGGATAAGAGAGCTCGCAAAATCTCAAAAAAGCAGCATAGCTTGTTCGTTTTTTGTTCGAGTAGGTTACAGGCTGTTTTTTGGCGCGCTTTTTACTGTTTCCTTTAACCGTAATCCAGCTGCCTGCTAAGCGCGTAAAATTCACCTCCTACTGATTAGATCTCTTTGGGATTAAGCCCTAACCATTACAGTTGAGAGTGAGATTTGAGAGGTGACGAAGAGGTTTCTGTTGACAGCCAGCGCAGTAGCTCTGGCAACCAAAAATGGTTGAACTTTCAATTTTTACCTTTTCTGGGTTTTCAGTGTTCACACAGATTGATGTCTCCATTTTAGGTTTAAAAAAGTTGTTTCATCCAAAATTATTTGATGCTCTCAGTCTTAGCAAATTAATGACTACTAATCTTTTTTTTTTTCCAATTTTACACCCGGTGTTTACTAAACATAATAATTATTTTCTATATTAATTTTTAAAACCTATCATCAAATTAAAAGCATTTTGTTGTAATTTAAGTGATTTAATTGATTTCTTAATTATAGTTTAATTGAGTGATAGATTTTATTTTTTATTAATTAGGATAATGTTTTAATATCAATTAAAATAGATTATTAAAATATGGATAGATTTTGGATAAAATAGAATAACCAAAATTAGCATTCAAACATGATAATTTAAATTTAAAAGGGAACAAATTGCTTCTCCTTTCCCTTTCAAGAGGATAAAACATCAATTAAAGATGGGGCAATCGACAGAACATATCATCATCATCAAATCATAAAACTCAACTTAAGTAATAAAACAGCAGCAATAATTTGCGCGTGGATGAAACAGAGCGCAGTAATGGAAGTGAGTTGTTTCTTATCTTATCATGTATGGACACAATTTTGACAGCCTTACATAACACAGTGAAAACAAAATTGTTTCCTTTTTCATGGGGCGTTAGGTATGGCTGTATGGGAAGCACCCTTCATATTTATTTCCTGCTCTGCTGCCCTAAAACTATGTTATCCTACAATAATGCATAATGGAATAGAACGACAATATAATATAGCTATGTCTATATTTTTTCTTCTAATTAATGAAATGAAATGTTCAAATCCTATGCACTTTCATGGGTTTCTAATTCAAAAACCAAAAAAAATAAAATAAGGTTAACCACTTCACGAACTAAGTTTCTCTGATTAACAGTAATTAATCCCTCTCCATATCAAATGCAGATTCCAGTTGTCGTTTTAGAGATTTGACAGCGAAGGAAGAGACAGGCTTACCGAAGAAAGATAGAACACCCTGCTTCAAATTTAAAATGTCCGCAGTATTGGCATCTTCACCATCACTTGTAGGCGAAAACTTCCACAATGGTGTATGAGTGACATCTGGAGAGTTATCCAGACCAGCCTTCCTGTAGGTTCTTTTTCTTATAATAGAAGGCGTATTTTTGAAAGTCCTTGCCGAATTCCTCAATATTGACTCTGGACTATTACAATTGACTAAGCTACCCCATCCAACATCGGTAGGAGTTGCAGATAAAAATTGAGTACTTGTATGCATAAAATGATGGTACCCAGTAGGAAGTTCAATGCCATCCAAACCAGGAATCAAGTCCCTTAGTTCAACATCATGTTTGACATTGTTGATTCTATCTTCAATTGCTGCAACGCAAGTCCTAGCACCTCTGTCATTAAAATGTAATAGACTCATAAGCTTATTATCCACTTCAACTGAAGATCCGCAAGTTCCCACCGCACCATATTTTGCTTCTAGTTGGTTATGTCCTCCGTTACCAATTCCAAGAGGCAACTCTGAAGTACTCATCTCAGCAATATTCTTCAATCTCATCTTTCTGTCACCAGAGACTGTTTCATCAAAACTTTGCCTTTCTTCTCTCACCTCCATGCTGTCTGGTGATGTTATACAGCAGCAAAAGTTCAGAGAACCATCTGTGCATGAATCCATTGCACAAGTAGGGGAATTTGAATTTAACTTCTTCTTCATTATACAATTCCAATGATTTTTTATTGCATTGTCAGTCCTATCAATTTCCATAAGATACAAGAATATTAAAAACTAAAAGACAAGCACAGTCATAATGTTTGAGTTTATGCTGGGTTTGAGTATATTATAGAAATTTTCAGAAGCATAGTGACACATACCCATGATGCAGTTAATTAGAAATTCAAGTGCCAAAAGATATTATTAGACAAAGTCTAATATGGATGAGAATTGAATGAGATAGTTAATCATCTGATGATCCTCTCATAGTCTAGAATCCAGTTAAAAAACAATTCTACATAATCTACCATAAGTTTTGGGGAAAATTGCGAACATTATGGTATCCAGAACAATGTGAAGTTTATACTTTGTTTCCCAACAACCAAAACTAAAATGGAACTGAACAGAGTTTGCATTAAATAACATCAGATCGTAAGTGTGAAATACTCATATTATAAAAATAAAAGTGCGGGAGAGAGAACGACATCTCTTATGTCAATGACACCCAAAGGGGAAGTTAAATGAATGGAATTGGGATGTATCTCTAGAGCATTTATCTAAAATATGCACCTTCCACGTAGAAACTTTGCTATCTCTGTCCACTTGTTCCCATATATTTCATGGTAGTGAATAAGAGTTAACTCCTCCTCCTCTGTCCATGAAGTTCTCCTTATAGCTGGGTCTAGGTGATTGTACCACCTGCAAAATCCCATTGTGAACTTCATAGTTGTACACATTAGATCCTCTAATGGACAGTTCCAAATGCACGTATTAGATGACATATAAACTATGCAAACAAAGAGAAATCAGCTTAGTCTCAATTCACAAATAAAAAATTAAAAAAGCTTATTGCCTGATGGAAAGTTGATGTGTTAATGGAAAAAGTCTACCATTTACCTTTCTCTGCATTGCTTGCCTAAGCGACCTGGCAAGGACTTGGCAATGACAGACCATTTCTTGGGACCATACTTTCTAACCGACTCTATGATACAGTCATCCTCCTGAAAGTGCAAACAAGAAATAAATAATGATCCTATATTAATGATTAATTCTATAAAGAAAATGAAATACCATTCCTAGCCGGCAAAAGCAAAAACAAAAAACAAGCAAAAATATCCTAGTGGCACCTCTTTTTTCCATGCTCCTTTGACAACTGCAGGATTAAGAACTCTATTCCAGCGAGTAAAGCACTGAGAAACAGTCCTTCCAGGGAGACACTCAGCTGAGAAAGACACAGAAAATTTTGATCGTCGTCTGCTTTAGATATGATAGTGACAATTCTTCAGGACATTCATTAATCATAATATAAAAAGTAGACAAAAATTCAAGGAGCACCCACCTATTTTCTTCCAATTCCTCCCATGGAACTTTCTGACTGATTCTATAAGAAGATAATCCTGTTAATCAAAATCCTTGAGGTTACAATTACAAAAATTGAAAAGTCTTAGCAAATTCAAGTTTCCGTCCCATAATAAAATTGAACTATTAGATGCATTAATGAATAAATCAAATAAATTAGCCATAAATCACATCAAATTTTAAATAAATGATTTTCTATTTACGTTTCCAAGACAGGTTTTCAACCGAGCTACTATTACAGGAAAAAAAAACAGTAGAATTCAGCTTGTAGAACAGAACTAGATTGTCCAACGATGACTAACCTCCGCTTCTGTCCAATGCCCTTTTGTTGATTGTCGAGCTGGACCAGTTACCCTCCTACAAATAGGGAAACTAGTGTCGTTGAACAATTTATCAAAACTTAAAATAATAGTAATGACCTAAAAAAGCATTATTCGATTCTTATTCTTAATCCCCTAAGCAGATGCTCCAAATGTTGTTAATAGGCAAAAACTATTGTTGATCCAAATGAGATAGTAGTATTGGTGCATAAATTAGAAGAAAAGGTTGCAAAAGCGTAAACTTGAAAGGGAACTAACCTTGGAATAGCTGTACTACAAGTACCAAAATAGACTGAGAAAGGTTGAGCATCTATAACTTGGTCTCCCAAATCTACATTATAAAATTCCTCCTCTTTCTTAACTTTCATCACCATTTTCCCTGAAACAGCAACCCAGTCAACTACAATGACTATGTTTTCTACTTCCCATTACATTTTCTCAGGAAACAAACATAGGAAAACATCTAGAAATCGAGCAAACACACAAACGTCAATGGAGCATAAAAAATAACCTTAAAATTAAAATGGGCATAAGAAAGTGAAAACCTTACCTTTTCAAGTGAAGACTCTATAAGCAAAAGCAATAACGCTTCCAAGAAAAGATACAAAAGGATCTATTTGAATTTGACAAAATGTGAAGATTTTCTCGAGAAAGACTGGGAATGAATGAGAAAGCAAATAGCGCGCGGGAAAGCGAGAGAGTGGAAATGAAAGTGCTTAGCGTGTGTAACCGCTCTGCTAATTCGTTTTAAACGGTCATAGCTTGCGTTGGAAGCTTGACGGTCAGCTTATGTTGGAAGCCATTGACGCTTTACGGAACTGTCAGCTAACGACGTTCGTAAAACGTTGACTTTTGCTTCTTTTTTTTCCCTTTTTCTAACGGGTTACAACAAAACGAGCCGATTAACAAAAATAAAAATAAATTTACCTGTTTGTATGAATTGGCACAATTAATTATCAGCTAAGAATCCGTCTCCTGACAATTTTGATTTTTTAGGCCATGTTTTGAAATTTTTTAGTAAATACAATCATTTATATTATTAAATTATTAAAAACATTATCTATTTAGTTAATTAAATTTTTTATAGCTATATGATGATTTAAAAATGATAAAAACCATTTTTTATTGCAATTAATTTCATTTATTTATTGTTTGTTAAAACTTGTTTTGTCCAAAATTAATTGACTAATGAGCACTAATTAATTTCATTTTTATCTATGCTAAATATGAAAGACCAATGACTATATATTTTCTACAGTTTCCTGCAGTTCATCATGTTTTCTTCGACATATCTCTTGTTGATGGATTTAATGTCCCAATGGAGTTTAGTCCAGCGTCTGGTGGATGTGGTCGAGGAATTAGATGTACTGCTGATATAAACGGACAGTATCCCGATGTGTTAAGGGCACCCGGAGGGTGTAACAATCGTTGTACTGTGTATAAATCCGATCAGTATCGTTGCAACTGTGGACCTACAGATTATTCAAGGTTCTTTAAGGCTAGACGCAGAGATGCTTCTAGTTATCCTAAAGATGTATCAAAGGTTTTACAGGAGAAGACTTAGTGTATAATCAAATCCACAAACATCAGACTAAAAAGCCTATTAGTAGCATTTTTATTTGCCAAGAAGCCAACTTGTAAATTTTTCCAACTCGGTGTGCTAAGACAACCCATTGACCTTCACTCCTTTAAAATGACTTTATAATATTAAAAACGGTCTCAATTCATGTAAAGACAAAAATATAAATTTATTTAATTTTTTTTTTATATCTTAATTTTATTTTTGATCATACCCTTTTCTTAAATGGTTGCATTTTTTATGTAATCTGATGGGTCTTGTGATAAAAAAATTTAGCTTAAATATCTTTTAATTTCAAAATGAAAAATAAAAAATTCCAAAAGAAAAAAAGTTCCATTGTCCCGTCAATAATATGTCAACTGGATTTTGTACCATATATTAGTTAATGCAAATTAGGGTTGCTAGCAATAGTTGTAGTTTTGAACTTTTATGGAATACAAGCCTAAAATGATGGTTTATGAAAAATCCAAATTAAACCAAATTATGGAAATCATTCACATCCACGTCGAAGTGAACGGTGGTTTATCGAATACAAGTTTAATTTTTATTTTTAAGTTAGCTTTTTTACCTTATACGTTTACGTGGACGTTATTTGCAAAAAAATTAGACCCAATCAACGGACACATCAATAAATATTAACAAACTCTAAACGGAATTTAAAATTAAAAAAAAAATAAGTACAGGGCATTGATTGAGAAAATTAAAAGTACTGGCCAAATTTAAAAATGACTCGAATTCAGGATTTTTTTTTGTGATTGAGCGTTTTTAATATGTTGAGTAATATTCAAAGTATTTTCTATTTTTTCTCTCATGTTTAACAATGAAAATTTCTCTAATTTAAAAAAAATGATTAAATAATTAATTTTTCTCAAATTTTAGATATTAAATAATATATTTTTGAAAATATAACAATAGATTAGCATATAAAAACCGACCTAAAAAAAGGGCCCATTGTAGAAGAAGTTTGAGAAGGCCTAACAGATATCTTACAATGTTTTGAGTTTGACAAGTCTTGCAAATATCTTACAATGTTTTCAAAGAAACTTAACCAAATTTCATTATGCACCTTCGTCTTTATCTCCAAGTTCAAATTCCACATACAGGCCTAACAGATAAGTCGAAAACATATAATATTTTCCACAAGCATCGACATTTTGGATTGGGATATTCTAAATTATTAAATGCCTTAGGACGGGTGAAACTTGAAGTCAATACAGAAGGTTTCTGCTTCCAAGCCAGATGGTTAAGTGAAGTGAACGCCTAGAAAATCGACACCGCTCTGCCTAACAGAAAGGTCATAGTAATCTAGAACCATAACCAAGAAATTTATTTATCGTTGCTCATTCAATATCTGTCTTGAAATATAAATTCCTACAAGCATTTAATTATAATCCTACGAAGAATTATCTTTTCTCTGATTCTCCTATTTTATAAAAAAAATAATAAACAAATTGATAATTATTATAAGCAATAAAAGGTAGTGTAATCTTGAACAACTCTTATGAATATGTGAAATCCACCAATGGGGAATAAAAGAAATCCATCCTAAACAATTTATTTTTCAGATTTGGACTAATCAAATTATGCTTAATTAGCAATGCCGTGATCATTCTTTAACCCAAGACGAGTAACCCCATTTCTTGACTTGTACATATTTTCAAGTCAAGCCATCACTGACATCACCATTTCTGCAATTTTCCTACTAATCAAACTTCTTTACGCAATCACAAACACTACCTCATGAAACCAAACTTCGCAAACCCAACCCGACTGCTATATATATACATGTAATCCTTACACATTTTCATCGCCATCGCATAACAAAACCTAAATATATACTTACACTCTCTCAAAAATGAGCTTCTTCAAATCACTCCCTGCCATTTTACTTCCTTTGGCCACTCTTTACTTTACTTTTGCCCATGCAGCCACATTTGACATAACCAACAAATGCCCTTACACTGTCTGGGCAGCAGCCGCACCTGGTGGAGGCAGACAGCTCAATACTGGCGAAACCTGGACCATTACTGCTAACCCAGGAACTAAAGAAGCTCGCATTTGGGCCCGAACCAATTGCCAATTTGATGCTTCTGGAAAAGGCAAATGCGAGACTGGAGACTGTAACGGTCTTCTAGTTTGCCAAGGCTACGGTGCAGCACCTAACACTCTAGCCGAATACGCACTTGACCAATTTGAACATCAAGATTTTATTGATATATCTGTTATTGATGGGTTTAATGTCCCCATGGAGTTTAGTGCAGCTTCAGGAAGTTGTAATCGAGTGATCAAATGTGCTGGAGATCTTATAGGACAGTGTCCTAATGAATTGAAGGTCCCTGGTGGGTGTAACGGCCCTTGCCCTCAGTTAAAGACTGAAGAACATTGCTGCAATTCTGGTAACTGTGGCCCTACAAATTTGTCAAGGTACTTTAAGGAAAGGTGCCCTGATGCTTACAGTTACCCTAAAGATGATCCTACAAGTTTGTTTACTTGCCCTACTGGAACTAACTACAAGGTCATTTTCTGCCCATGAAGCTTGATTAGATACAAATAGGGCAATTTGAAATAATAAAATAAGAGAGTGGTCGAGCACATGTAGCATTGTGCAGGTACTGTATTACTTACTGGTCAGTTGAGCCAGCTTACAGGTGAAGTGAAATAATATTTTTAATTAAAACTACCTTCTCTTTTTTATTTTCAATAATAAATTTACAAATATTAATAATTTCATTTCCTTATCATTAAAATCCCCATACTCAGAAATCTCAACAGATGGTATAAAATAAGTAGCCTTATCTCGACCTTACCAGAGAATTATATATTACGACATAGGATTTCATTCAATAAAGAAAAATACAACAATAGAAAGACGTATGACTTTTACGAGCCGTGGGCCTATCTTCTTCACAATCCAAGAATTTTGGGCCGAAACCCAACTTTAAAAGTTAAAAGCCTATTTTATTCATGGGTAATTTAACACTATATATGTTTTTGGATTAAAGAGGGAAGAAAATAAAATGAGGCAAAAAGAATATTTTCCTTTCTTGTTTTTTGATATGTAAGGAAAATAAAATTATATTTCCTTCATTCTTATACATTTAAAGAATAATTTAAAGAAAAATTTTTAGAAAGAAAACTTTTTTTTTTCCTATTTACCTTTGCCTTTGCATGGTCCCGCCTCTCACATGGCTGGACTGCATAGTCAATTCTTGCTATCTCAAATAATGATGCGTGAGAAAGATTTTTTTTCTCGAGAAATATAATCATTATCCTTTGATTGAAATTCCAACATCAAATTGATATGATAAGAAATCAATTACCTTCTTTTTTTTATTGATTAAATAGGAAATATGTAAATATACAGTCAAAAGATACTTTTTATAAAGTTTGAAAATCAATTATTTAAATCTAGAAAATACTCTTTCATAAGATCTGAAGCAACCAATTACTTTAATATTATAAAGTATATTATTTTTCCAACCTAAAAAAATTCTCAGAAGTGCACTTGATAATTATACTCCATTTAGGGAGAGTAATATTTGGAAAAAGAGCGAAATTATTTTAAAAAATTAAAATTTTTAGTTTAATTATTGAATTCGAAAAATAAATCTAAATTTGTTCCAAATAATTAAAATTAAATCCAATCAATTTGGTTTTAAATATATACTAATTAATTTGATTTAGGAGCAGTGCGATACAACCGAATGGTCATCCCAATTGCCTTCCTTTACTTAAACCACGAAAAAGTTGTGCAACAGCCTTGAAAGGCGGGTGTCCTAACTGGTTCCTGCATGGACCTTGCAATATAAATAAACAATTGTAATAGTCTTTGTCGACAGTCCTTCTCTCTCCTGGTGCATACAAAGATACCCAAAAAAGATAGATCCAAGAAAAAGCTGTTTTCATTTCCATTTCTGAGATTTAAGGCTTTTGGTATTTTCTTTCTGCTCCAGAAATGCCTCGAGGAACTCTTGAAGTCCTTCTTGTTAACGCCAAGGGTCTTGAAAACACTGATTTCCTCAGTAAGCCTAACATATATCAATCAAAATCTTGGGTGTTTTTATATTTAATTTTTTGCATTCGCTGATCTTGAAAATTTGAGATTGGTTTTTCAAGAATAAGATCATTGTGTACATTATGGATGATGTTATATACAATTATGTATGATATTCTGCTGTTATTTGATCTAACTTTTTTTGTGTTGATCTACATAGAATTAGTATAATTTCATTTTGAAATTCAAATTTTGATCTTTTTTATTTTTTCTGAACCAATCTGTACCATTTTCTTCTTTTCCTCTTTTTCTAAATTCTTGGGTTAACATTTCTGTGATTGATACTGTTAAGATTCAAATGTGAACAGATAATATGGATCCTTATGTCATACTCAGTTGCCGTAGCCAGGAGCAGAAAAGCAGTGTTGCTTCAGGTTTGGTCTCTACTTCATTTGAATGAACTTTCGGCTACATTTCATATTTTTACTGATTAGATTAGTAAAGGTCAAATTTATGTCGATCTAGCACAATCAATTGTTCGCAAATGCTATGCCTTCAATATGTCCATATATGATTTGCCATTACACTTGTAGCTCATTGGTGGAATGTCTCTTCATAATGCAGTAGATCATATTCTTTCATGTTTAATGAAGATTCCTTACGCAGTAAAAAAAATAATGTTTATGATTTTGCATTAATAAATTGACAAACAAGAAATGATGCAGGGAAAGGAAGCAATCCAGAATGGAATGAAAATTTTGTATTTACTATATCAGATACTGTGACAGATATTAGACTGAAAATCATGGATAGTGATGTTGGTACTGCAGATGATTTCGTCGGAGAAGCAATGTGAGTGTATAATTTCCCTTATCGTAATTGCATAAATATAGATTTGATTGGTTAATAGAAAATACACAAGACACACACATAGTTCAGGAACACTTGAACCACTGCTTATGTTTCTTTGGTTGTTGCAGCATTCCACTTGAACCACTGTTTATGGAAGGAAGCTTACCAACAACATCATACAATGTAGTCAAAGATCAAGAATACAAGGGAGAGATTAGACTTGGTCTCAACTTCATACCACAGGTATTTACTATGTTTCTCCGCCTCCAATAGTTTTCACTTTAGTTGATGGAAAGGCAGAGAATGTAAGATCCTTGAAGAGAATGTCAGTTAATGAGTGCCTGATTCCATTAGTAAACATGCTCATCACTCCATATCAATTTATGCCTTTGCAGACGGCATTAAATTTAATATAAATGAAGAACTTATATATATATATATATAATTATTCAGCCAACTCAAGATCTTGTGTATTGTTTCCTATTCCTCGGTGTAGGAACGCACAAACCGTGATTTCCGGGGAGAAGAAAACTGGGGAGGATACAAGCAGTCATCAATATCTTATTAAGTAGCTTGGCGTGGGTATGGCATGGTGGCCATGGATAGGGTTATTGGTTTGTTGATGTGTTGTAAGAATCTATATTGATGTGTTAATGTCAATGTGTTTCAGATAACGTTTTGATGTTGAAATGGACTTGGCTTTATGTCAGGCTTTAACAATAATATGTTTCTCATTTGCTTATTTACAGAATTCAAGGCGAATGTCTTTTCTCGCTCACACACACACACATATTCAGAAGTACATTTTGAATCTTGAGACACAGTGATACAACAGATAACTTCCAAGTATTGTAGGCTATAATAGATTGGAAAAGCAACTCCCATTGCATTATCTAATATATGGCATAAAAAATTAAAACGTTATAGAAATAAAATAAAATTTAAGAAAGATTTACCATGGATTTCTTTCATCCTATGTCATGTCTTAATTTCAACATGTCACTGTCACTGTCACTGTCACCCTAGACTGCACAGTGACATAAAGGCCAGGCGATCAACAAATAAATTATCTATGTACAAGCGCACATGGACTAACCAGGATAATCTCAAAAGCTTTCTAGCTTTCACTCATCAAAATAAGGATAGAGGGAGGGGAAAAAACAGAGAAAAAAAAAGGGGAAAAAACCTTCATTTTCTATTCGTTAATGAGGGAAGTAAAGAAAACACAACACATTACAAGTTCTCGCTCCTACATCTTCTGAATAAACTATCAAGTTAAAAGACTATCTTACAACAGTTTAAACGCACTTGCCGCTAAATTACAAAGCCATTATACAACATGAAAGGCTATTGATGGAAAAAGCTGCATATTATCGCTGATAATTATAATAATACAACTAGTAACAGGTAGTTCAACTCTAGGAGTTTACCTTCCCCCGCAGTCCCTTATTCTCCTTCAAACGTTCTGGTTGTTGAGAACCAATGCTACTGCAAGTTGGTAAGCTCACATTCCCAGAAGGCAGGAAACAAGGATTATTTAGGGGCATTTGTGGTTGGGATGTAAGTTGCTTCTCTGGAGCATCAAAGTGAAATGATATATCTGTTTGAAAAAAGCTGGGTAGGCCATAATCTGGAAGTGCCAAACTACCATCCGTAAATGTTCGAGAAGAATCAACTCGTTGTGGGAAGTAACCATCCCTCTGAGTTTGAGAAGTGTCAACTTGCTGCTGCAAGTAATTCTGGACTGGCAAATTATCCTCCACGGGTATTGCACCTGTTAGAGTCTTGAATGCAAATTCAAAGCAAGGGTCTGACCAATAATCCGCAAAGGAAAAGATAGGCTGCTGGTCCGGCTTGTTAACATTCTTCTCAATTTCCAGCTTTCGTGAATGCTCTTCATTTGCAATTTCATTGAGGTGATCCACCCTGTTACTTGATAGCTCAATTTGTGGTACAGTATTTACATTTGCAGACTGATAATGTACAAATTCTGCTTTTGTCCCAGCCTTGAACTGCTGATAAGCACCCATTGCTAAGTTGTCTGCAGACGAACCCATATCTAGAAAAGCTTCAGTTTTACTAGACTTTCTACCTTTAGTTTTGAAAGCAAGTTCGTCGGAGATTAAGCTGGCTGTTGGCTCCTGTTCAAGCCCTAAAAGTTGTTCTGGAGATTGATGAGGCAAATGAAGCTTCTTATTTTTTTTTTGTTTGCCTGAGTTTTTTGGAATTTTCCCATTGATGCTTTTGTCTGTCTTTTTAATGAGGAATTTCCTCTCATCGATGATATCAGCTGCAGGAGTTGAAACCTGCCCATTATCAGCAGCTATCTCAACTGGTATTTCACCTGTAAGAGTCTTAAATGCAAATTCAAGACATGGGTCTGACAAGAACTCCCCAAATGGAGGGATAAGCTGTGGTTCTGACTTCCCATTACTGCTTTTGTCTGTTTTCAGCACGTGTGATTGGTCCTTGGAAAAAGCTTGGTCATGAATGAACACTTGATTCTGGCTTGGCGGTTCTCCAGTTAATGAATTACTGAAGTCAGTCAAAGCATGAGGGGTAAAATCAGTTCTAGGTTCACCCTTGAGTGGCTGAGATGGTTTGTCTGCCAAAGCATCTGAAGTCAAACCTGCAGCTTGGATGAATACACTTCTACAGGATTTTTTTGCATTTTGAACAGCTTGTGCACTGGACTCTGAGTTGGCTGCCAGCTCAGGTTGAAGACCTGCAAGTCGTTTTGAAGAACGACGAGGTAAATTTATCCCTTTCTTATTGCTGGTTCTGATCAAAATATTTTGAGTTTTTCCTTGGCCCCTCCCTTTGGCGCCACTCTCAAGAGAATTCTCCTCTTCCCTGGTATCAGCTGCAGGAGTCAAAACAGGTTTGTCAACAGCACCAACCATTTCACATTGGTTTCTCTTGGAGACATTGGCCTCAGGCAATTCAGAACAGGTTGTATCATACTTTGGGTTCTTGTTTGATGTATCTTCAAGTAAAGGATTATCAGCATGAGAGGAACTGTGATCCAAAATCTGAGAAATGGGTTCAGCCTGGATTTGGTCACATATTTTATCTGCTAAAACATCCGACTTCAATCCCAAAGCTGGAATGGCTTCACTTTTAAGAGACTTGATTGTTTTTGGAAGAGCTTGCGCAATGGATACTGAGTTGGCCACCAGCTCGGGTTCAATCCCAGCAAGTCGCTTTGAAGACCGACAAGGCAATAGCCCTCTCTTATTATCAGCTTTACTTGTATGAGTTCTTCTTTTGTAGCTTTCAACCCCCTTGATTGCACTCTCATAAGACTTCTGCCCTTGCTTGTTATCAGCTTCAGAATTTGCTTGCACAAGCAGTGAGTTGTCCACCAGCTCAGGTTCAATACCAGCAAGTCTCCTTGAAGATCGACAAGGCAAGTTAAGCCATTTCTTGCCACTGGATTTGCACAAACTATTCTCAGTTTTTCTTTTCGAGCTTTCGTCCCTATTTATCTCACTCTCAAGAGATTGCCCTTGCTCATTGTTACCCTTAGGAATTAAAAGCCCATATCCATCACAGACACTGGTTCTTTTGTCTTGATTTCTCCTGGAAACTTCAGCCTTTGTTGGTGCTGATAAGTTTCTGTTAGAGTTTTCCTTGTATTTAACATCGTTATCCATCACATTGTCCCTTGGACTCTTCTGTGAAGGTCTATCAAGTGTGCTAACCACAGGCAGCATAGTGACACTGGTTACACTCTTACCTCTGCTTTTCCTTAAGGAGTCAGCTTCTGAAGATGCTCTGCTGTCCACATCAGATCTCCATTTACCTGCATCACCGCATTAGTGAATTCCTCCACATCAGAACAATGTTGTTTTAAATATATCCCTTGTTTTCCCCTCGTGGTTTTGATCATTTTTTATATAATTCATTAATCACAGTCATTAAACTTCTCACCTGTAAGAAGCTGTTGACCATGAGCAGGGTCCTTTACTTTCTGCCTTTTAGCTGCAGGTGATGTCTAACAAAAGGAGAAAAACACCATATTATTTTAAAAATGTGCACTAAATGCCACAACAGAAGAAAAGAAACATTAACAAGAAAACTGAATATGGTTGCTAAAATATTCTGCACCAGCACCACGTTTTTCTGGTTAATTGTTAAAGTAGATGAGGCACGATGCTTGATTAATACGTTTCTGAATTTACGTAACGCAAAATTTGACTTGAGAATAAATAAATGAAATTAAAGCCCCTTTTAATGAATACTCTTATGAAACTTTATGACCGATAATTTAAAATTCGTCAGTAAGGGAGGAGGGTATACAAAAATTTCTAAAGGAGAAAAGGTGATGATGAATACAATTGCAATAGACAATCTGAATAAATTTTTTTTGTACATAGCGTCGCCTGCTGCTTTTAGCTTTTACATTAAGGTATGTAAAAGCTACATAAGAAAATATTGATGGTTTGATGTAAGTTGTTATGTAAAAGGTAAATCATGCTGTTGTTTTGATCAGTTATCTAGAGGGACTGCTCCAGCAACTTTTAGGTCTCTCCCCACCCCAATTCAACAGTATGCATAAAAATGTCACATGTTTAGGATTCTTGCAATATGCCATATGTGATCATAAGACAACAATGTTCTTCCAAATTGTCAAGTTACGAAAACTTCATACTTATTTGACTTAGAATAGCTGATACTGAAAGATTAAGTCACCAATAATTTTCATGCTTGTTGGATGTGATTACATATTTACAAATCATGACTATTATGATGATTTATGGAATGTGTTTTTCTTTCCTTTTTTTTCTTTTTTGAGAATATGATTCCATCATATTGAAACACTTCCGTACATATTTTAAACTTCATTTAATTTTAATCATGTCTTCAGATTAAAGTCCTACTGTCTTGTTCCAGGTTTGCCAACTCTGCAATCAACTTGCCACAAACCCTAAGTTGCAGTCCTACAGAGAAGCAATCCACTAGATTTCATAATATTTTATCAAAAAAAATGGTTAGATGGCTTTCACTTTATTTGAGAAAATGTAACAAATATTTAATGGTTCAAGTATTCTATCCTTTAAATATATCCTCAGTGTAAATATAAAGTGAAGCATTGCCATTGATAACAACATAACTAGCATATACAAAATGTTAGGTTTGTATTTTCTTCGTTATGAAAAAAAAGTTTCAATTAATTGCACAATGTTTTACAAGTAAGATTCACATAATTTTTCCAATAGGGGTGACCCCAGGTTATTGTGACTCCATTATAAGCTAAATTTTGCTCTACAAGACTGTCATGGAGCTGCTGTATTTAGGTAGTTTATTTAGCATCCTTGTGGAAATCAGTCTCTTTATAAGTGGATGGTAGTTAAGCAAGTTCTTTATTGTAGTGGGTAGTAAATCATCTTTAGCTTTTCATATAGTTTTCTAAAAGACTGTGGATTAATGAAAGATGCAAACAAACTCTTAACAAAAGTTTGATTTTCTAATACTCAGATTGTAGAATTCTCTCAAACAAGCTCTAAGAGATCATCAGGTTCTCTCTTAATGCACGATAAGAAATCATGGGGTCCTCTCCTAACAAAACCAGATTCTGTCTTTGAATTCAATCATATAGACCCATAACTAGATCCAAACTTGGAACTGTAACAAAGAAGAACAAGTATCATTTTAACGTTTTAATATTCATTCAAGGGTAGTAGAACACATTACCAAAATATATTTAATTTAACATAAACACCCCATAAACCAAACATGTAGCTATCAAATTCATCACACATCGTATATAAATTCCAAAAGGTAATGAACAGCAACAATAACACATCACTTAAACTACGGAGCAACAGGTTAGATTCACTTGTACCAATATTCCTTCATCGGTGTGCCTTTTCTTTGGTAAAAATGCATGTTTACTAATCTCTCCAGTCTCTAGGTAGCGTTCGACATCCTTTTTGGAGCGGAATACATATCCTTTTATTGGATCTATGTAATACTGTGGCAAAAAGTGCTTGTCAACATCAATTTATCCTCCTCATTACAAATGGTATGATATATTCATCCCTTGAAAAACTTACATAAAAATTACATATACAAATTCTCACAAGTTCTTACTGGGTCTTTTCTGATTCCATTTGCATTAGCTGTAACTTTGATCTCTTTGATCCACCCTGGAGGTAAATTGTCCACTGTAGATTTCTCAAACTTAACCTATATTTAAGCACAGGAATGCAGGTTTAGAACTAGAATACTAGATATTTGATCAAACAAATTTAATAGAATAAAAATGTTAATATAAGTTCATTATATAACGAGAAATAACATTTCATAACACTTTTTTCTTTTCTTTGCACGAGCCTCCTGTGCACTTAGATTGGGTAGCTAAAAGTCAACCGATGGATTAATGTGCAATCTTACAAAAAAACATATATAAGAAAAAATTTATAGAAAAATCATCCCTCTAAGATTATGATCTAGTGTCGGAAACACCTCAAACTTTCAGAGCTGCAGATTGTCCTCTTCCCAAACCTCCAAAATGTTTTGGAATCTAGTATGAAGCTTTACTAAGGCTTAGTTATTGTTGTTGTTGTACTAGGAAACTGCATCCCTGTTCTATATCGTTATGGAGGTTCCTCCCATATGATTCCACACACATAAAAGATTTTATATCACTTGATTCTATTTTATGATTAATGCTAATAATAGGGTATTTATCTAAATCAGTATCCCTCTTCTATTTGTTTGCCAAATATTGCACATGATTTCATGCAAACAAATATTGATTCATATATCACATAGTTGACATCAAAGCAAAATGACATGACTTAAATGAAGTTTTTGGCAAAGAAGGAAAAAGGCATTAGGACATCACGAACAGACTTCGCTCGTGGGGGGCACACTCTTCAGTGTCTCCTTCCGTTTCAGCATGTAACTTCTCTGCTTTATGGTTTCCAGATATCTAACCACCGCCGGCTTGGAATAGAATTTACACTGGGTAGATGGATCAACATAACACTGCAACCAAAAAATGTAATCATAAATACAAGGTGACGGCATTGAAAATAACATCAATTGATTTTGGGTAGAAAAGATATTCAAATGTTAATAGTAAAAGCACAAACTGTGGTTATTGAAATGCAATCAAATAATCTTCCGCAATGATACTGTCTAAAACAGTTTAGCATTTGGTACTAATCAAACCATCCAAAAATTTGATTCATATGAAAAAGAGTTATCCAGGCAAATATCTTTGCCTGCAGCATTCTAGTAAAGAAATTCTACGTGTTATTTATTTAGTACTATATATTAGGTCAGAATCACGTCATGAAAATAAGTAATTATGGGGAATATTTTGAAATCTCATGCACATATCATGAGCACGTAAAAAGCTAATGATGCTATCAGAAATTGTAGTCATTAATGTTTAGTAGCCTCCAAGATAACAAGTAAATATCCATAAAAGAAAAGAGAAGTTCCATCCAAAAATGTTAAAAGCAAAACCACAAATTCATTTAAAATTAAAAACCACTCTTAAATAAATGCATTTGATACCTTGTACACTTTTCCGCTGGCATTACCACTTTTTCTGGTTTTCAATTCCACAATCCAACCATTAGGTAACCATTCAGGATGTTCATTTGTATATTTTATAAGCTGCTAATGGTAAAAATAACCAATTAGATAAAGAGAATTGAAGGAAGCAAAAGAGCAGATAGGAATAAGGTTTCAAATCCATCGTAATCACATGCACCTGCTTTTTTTTTGAGGGCAGTCCAATGAGACTCTTAGATGGGTGATGTTGGTCAAGTTGAGTCCCTTGCCCTCTAAAATAGTGTATGAAATCATCCGTGGAGAAGTATTTTTGACCAGTTCCAGAGTTCAAATAATACTACAAAGGCCAAATATAAGGTGGTGACTATAAAAGCAGATAATTTAATATAAAGTTCTTATATATATATATATATATATATATATATTCTTTTTTTTAGGCATTATAAATCTCCAATTTTCATAATTTTCTTATGCTGTCTGTAAATCATTGAATTGAAGGTTGTATGAGCCGAGTTCTTTCCTGACTAACAAAATCATGAAATTGAAAAGTAACTCCAGAGAAAATATAGCAAGGGACAAGGTAGTGAATTCTTATATTGATTAAAGAAATACTTTGAGGCCATGCTAATAACCAAGCAACAAAATTTCAATTATTTTTTCACTGAAATTAATTGTAAATTGCAATTTCAACTGCCTTTACTAAAAAATTTTATTGCCAATTTCATTTGTTATAATGAAAAAATGTCCACAATAATGTCCTAGACTTGAAAAATACCAAGATTAAGTTTTATCATCATCTTTCAACATTATCAATTACCATAAATAAGCATGAAACTTGCAATTAAACCCAACATTCTGACGGTCAAATGATTTTATATTTAGTTATATGTCTAATATAGTAACCTTTAAAAGTCCATTTTAATGTCAATTCTCCAAAACAGCTCAAAAATATTAATGACAACTTGCCAGTTAGCTTCAGGCAACAAAATTGCCCAGTATCTTCTTTTATTTTAACAGCCTTAATAGGCTGATGATCACAATAACTTGATAAGCGAAGTATATACCTTTCTCAGGGCTACAGCATTTACCATTTATCAATAAAATTGAAAAACAAAGCATAAAATCATTTACTTCTTTACTCCAACAACGAGTCATCGTAACCACAAATGTGAGACATGTGATTCCCCAAAAGTCAAAATATAGTGATGTTGCCTTTGAACTGATCTATATAAGATTCATCTCAACATGTAATTGAACAGCGAGGTAAAATATCCATAATGCCTTCTCGAAGCATTTTATGAAATATAAGACAAATTCCAACTATATCATCAAATCTTCTTCACATGCAGGCTGACAGAGAGATTATGAAATCATCAAATCATCAAATGGCACATCCCTTTTCTACTGGTAAGAAACACTAGCCCTGATATTGGCACTTTAACTGATTTTATGAAATCAAAGTAAAATGTTAATACATAATCCTCTAAGTTTTAAATACTAACCCTAAAATCAAAGCTTCACCTACGATGATTGGTGCCAGCTCACATGCAACCTTTTCCTACCCTCAAGCATAAATTCGTCACACAATTTTCTTTCTTTGAATAATAATCAACTCAAAATATATAGGGGAAAGAAAAGGCAATAAGAAGGCTTGTTTAACATGCAAATAGCTTATGCTGCCAATATGAACAACGCAAAGCATCGCGATCAAGTTTCCAACTCCCGTGCACTTACCTTTACTATAAGGAGAATAACCAATTTAGTTAATTCATCAATAAAAAAGTAGGTAAGTCAGAAATTAAGAATTTTGTTTAAAAACACAGAATTTGCCCCAAAATTCTCTGAATAACGAAAATTGTGTAGCCCCAAAAAAAGTCCTCGGATTGAGAGAGATTTTTATAATCATTACTAGACAGCATTTCAAGTGGTTTTACATAGCAGGTAAATTAAATGTAAATCCAATATAATAAACATCGTGCAAGCCAACAGGTAAACCATTTTCTTACACTAAAAACACCATCTTCCTACACACACAGACACGAAAAAAAAAAGGCAAAAAGCATAATAATGCAACATGCAGCTAAATTATCGAAACCAATGCCAGTATATGAACTATCCAAAGCACGGTGGCCCATTTGATCAAGTAAAACCCTTCAATTTTCCTTCTAAACATCAACCTATCAAATTAAACCACCAGCAGCGTTATACAATTGCCAAGTTCAGGCATTGAACAGCCTCAACCCACAAGCTTAAAATTCATTACTTTATAAATCCATGCACTTGCACCTGCTCTTAAAAAATTTTAAAAATACAATTTTTCCAGCTAAAACATTTAAAGATAAGAGTTCCAGAGCATGAAAAAACCCTAAATTAGGAAAGCACTAACTTTTAGCTTTACCTTAATTTTGCGACCCGTTTTTAGAACATTGAATTGCACAGTCCAGCCATGAGGAAGCTCCTCCGGCGAGTATTCAGCCGCCATTCGAAGAATCCGGCCTAGCTCCGGCGGTCAGTGTTGTCGTAAACCCACTTTCTATTTGTCGTTTCGATCTCTCCGTGAGCATGTAGAGGTCCGAAGTGAAGAGTGAAGAGTCAAAGGCTCGACTCTAATAATAATGCGAGATTGAGGCCACGTGTGTATTTTTTTTTTTTTGGGGACGGAGAGGCCAGGTGTTAACGTGTAGTGTGGGTTGGCAAGGTAAAAAGATTTTTGCGTATTTACAAAGATCATCCTCCCGCTGGATATGAATGTAATGATACAGTATGTTCTCTTCCCTCCCAAATAGACAGAACTTCCTTCCTTTTCCACTTTGTTTCAAATTATAGTTTAATTTCCTTTTTTTTTAACACATCAAAACATAATTCAGTAATAAATATATGAATAATCAGATAATTGATCTGAATTTAATTTTTTCCTTCTCAATATTCAAAAAAGATTTTCTTTTTTTGAAAAATAATAATATTTATAATTTTTTTCTATTTTTATTTAATATGCATCTTATTCTAAATATGTTGCTATTTCTATTAATCAATTTTTGAAGTGATCTATTATCACCTTAACAATCCATAATCTACATTACACGACTAAAAAAAGGAAAAAAAGAAAAATTAAAAGGAAATATTTAATTCGCACCATTAATAGTTAGGACAAAAAAAATAACTGATAAATTAATTTGTGAGATGAAATTTTGTGACTACAATATAATAATTAGTATAAAAGAGACGATTTCTAGTTTAAACAACATCTTATCTTGTCATTACAAGTGTTTTCATCCAGTTAATTGGTTAAGCCTAATCATGAAAGGAGCATATTTATTTAGTTTTTATAATTTAATGAAATTTATAAATTAAGATATATATTTTCAGAAATAATTAAATATTTTATTTATTTTTTCGCTTCAACTAAATAAAATTTTTATTGATTTTTTTAGTTAAATTAAAAAAAAGATAAATAAAACACCTTTGTTTGGGTGGATGTAAAATAATGATAAAAAATTTTTAAAATTATCAAAATTCCTTATTTAGTTTGAGGTAAAATACGAAGGAGGATTTATTTTACACTCATTTTAACTTATTTTAGGAGGAAATTTTACATCCTTTATGGTAGTTTCCCTCTCCCCAAAGAAAGCATTACTTTGATGAAAGAATCAAATTATTTTTTAATAATATAATCCAACATGCAAATAGCTTATTATTTTTAATGATTTCAAATTTATGGATTCTGGTGATGTTTACAGTAAATACAAATGAAAACAGAAGACTTTGACTTGTAAATTTTATAAACTATAGGGACTAGATCATAATTTATTCTTATAAAAAACTATTGGGCTTGGGTTCTATGCCGTCCGACCCATGTCAAAGGCCTGAAATTAGTCTGTTCGCACGGCTTATAATTGCACTTTAATCGGCACGAAAACGAGATTGGGGCGGTTATTGTCTTGGTAGGCGCGATATTTGCAGCGCTGGAGTGGAAACAAACGAAACAGTGAAGGCGGAAGGAGTTGCAGCGTCGAAGGGCTTCCGTCTGCTTTCTTGATACATCCTCTTGGGTGCCGCGATCCAAACGCATAGGTAGCTACATATCTATACGCATATGAATCTCTGTATTATCAGTTGATTTTGCATATTTTGTCATTGGCATTTGAAGTTAGGGTTTCTGGGATTGATTTACTTGAATCGGACAGTTTGAATCCACAATCGATACAGAGGTAGAATTAGGATTCGATCTTCTATGAGTTAGATTTAAGTGTTTATTCAAAGCAGAAGTTCACCAATATCATACTTGTTTCTATTAAAAATAGCTTTTATAATTGGACAAGGAAGACCACTTTCTTAATATCGGATGTTGAAGTAGATGTTTCTGTTCATAGATGGCGCTGCAAGAAAAATTAGATAGATTCAAGAAGCAGCAAGAGAAGTGCCAAACGACTCTTACCAGCATTGCGTCCAGGCCTTCTAAACCCGCTGCAGCTCAAAAACTTGTACCTTTAGCTGCACCGACAAATCCAAGGACTCCAGGTCCACCTGTCAAATTTTCAAATGACACGGAGAGACTCCAACACATCAACAGTATTCGAAAAGCGCCTGTTGGTGCTCAAATCAAGCGTGTTATAGACTTGCTGTTAGAGGTTCGACTCTAAGTTCCTGTTCTTATTTTTATTTTTCAGATGTCTATTGTTAAATTTTAGGCTTTATGTCACATCATAAATGTTCATAATGGCCAACTTATTTTGTTGGCGTATTGAGTCTTGAAAACAGTATTAGTTCATGTTGGTCCTGCTGTCTCTTGATTCTTCACAATGTTTGGATTTGTCTGAGGATTAGAGAGCAGGTTGAAATTTTCATCTTGTTATTCTTTTCATTTTTATTGGTACTCTTTTGGTATCACTTCATGAAAAATAATAAACACATGAAGAATAGAACACATTGGATATGTTGTCCGAATGATTTTATTTTAAATAACCTTTTAATTCTTCAGATTTTAAATAAAACAACTTTTCAATCCATAAGTAGTTAAAAGCTAAGAGACTAAAATGTTGATTAATCTAAAATCTAATAGACAAAAATTTAGTTTACCTGAAGAAATGAGGTACTAAAATGAACCGAAGGATTGAAAAAAAATGGACTATTTAATTCCCCTGAAAAAGGGGCATGATTGTATTTTGTCAAACCTTGTGGGGATTTTCATATTTTACCATATTGGTTTTACTTGCTTTGTTCTTTGGAGTATCCCCTTTCTGCGTTGGTTAACCTCTAATTACAGGATTGTTACAAATGACAGGCTTCGCTATTCTTGCAGCTTGCTCTTCTCCCCATTTATTACTTGCCTTTTTGTTCTCAGCTTCTTTTCTGAAATTTTAGGCTTTTGTTAAAAATGTGTTTTGACCTTTCTGCAACAAGTTGAGAAGCAGCAAGCCATTTAACTGTCTCCTGGCATATGTTTTTTTGTGTTTGCAGACAAGGCTAGCTTATACACCAGAACAAATAAATGAGGCATGTTATGTTGATGCGACCTCAAACAAGGCAGTTTTTGACAGTTTGAGGAACAATCCAAAAGTGACTTATGATGGAAAGCGCTTTTCTTACAAGGTAAAACATTGTGCTTACAAATCATGATAGGTTTGCAAAGGTTTGGGTCAATCTTTAAATCCTTGTCACTGTTTTAATATCTGCCTTCTTTTCCCCCTTTCATGTAAGATAATACTCTAGTTTTGAATTGTTTATAGTCCAAGCATGATTTAAAGGACAAGAGTCAACTACTTGTCTTGATACGGAAATATCCTGAGGGCATTGCTGTCATTGATCTCAAGGATGCATACCCAACAGTTATGGAGGATTTACAGGTATATCTTATCACTGAATACTGCTGTTGCATTTGGTGAATTTTATTCTTATTCACTCAATCTTCCACGGTTTCCCTAAATCTGCTGAAGCAAAATCTATTTTTATAAATATCATATGAAGTAAAGTTGGTCTTGGTGATTCCAAACTGATTTCTATGATTTGAGTGATTGTTCTGAAATCTTTATCTTTTGTTGTCCAGCTATCTTAAAAGCTGATTTACTTGGGAAAAAATGGCTGGTCTCTTTGAGAGAAGAGAAAGTTTCCTGCTGGCTGTTGACTTTGCAAATTATTTTCTTTTATCTTGGAGTTTAGGTTTTATGTTTTCCTTTGTGTTGGTCAAAGAAAATCTTTTCCTCTATTTTTTCAACTGGATCTTTTTGTCACCTACAATAATTTTTTTGTCACCTAAAGTAAGTTGTGTATTCTCCTATAAATACTTTTATCTTCACTCAGGATTTCCTCTCTCTGTCTCTAAACCAGATAATGTTGGGTGACCCCATCAAGTTGATCAATTAAAAAAAAAAGAAAAAAAAAAAGAAATCTATTGCTGGCATGGCATTATCAAGAACAACTACAAAGTGTACAACCATAGATTGGTGGAATTCAATGGCCGCCTAAACAAGCTTTAAATTTTTTATCAGTTAAATCATTTTGTCTATCTGCCCACTGGAATGAAAATGTTTTCCTGGCCAGTAAACAAAGTGAAAATGCATTCTTGATGAGTATTTGGTACTGTTTTTATTTTTGTGGAGAATATTTGCTGATTTTTAAATCACAAGTTTGTCAATGATTTAAGTATTATTTATTATGATTGCTCTTTAGGATTGTAAGGCTGCTTCCTTTGTGACCAGAAGGTCATGGAAACAGCCTCTTCACAAACTTGTAGAAATGGATGACATTCCTTCGACCCTCACAAGGCAGTGAGCCTTCTGAATTGAGAATACCCTCAATTCTTAGTTACTTTGTTTTCTCTTCTCTGCATGGTACTACTTGTCGTTAGCCCCTAGTGCCATTATTACTAAATTTATGTGTATTCTGGCATGAACAGTAGGATTGATTTTTTTTTTTTTAAAAAAAAAACTTGTAGGCTTTGAAAGCTGCCAGACAGATTTGGTTGCTATCAAACTTTGATTCACAGGAGGACATTGCATACCCTAACGACCCTAGGGCTGTTATTAAGGTGGATGATGATCTTAAGCAGCTCTTTCGGGGGATTGAATTGCCTCGTGATATGCTTGACATTGAAAAGGATCTGCAGAAGAATGGTATGAAGCCTGCCACAAACACAGCAAAGAGGAGAGCGGCAGCCCAGGTACAGGGCGTTTCCTCCAAGCCAAAGACCAAGAAGAAGAAACATGAAATCAGCAAGAGGACTAAGCTTACAAATGCACATCTTCCGGAACTTTTTCAAAATCTTGGTTCATAGAACTTTTCAGCAAAATTGAGTTGTTGACCTGACCACTTGCAAATCATCATACATGGACTGAGGTGGAATGTGTGACTGAGATACAAAGACAAGCTTCAAGAGTGTAGAGTTAAATGTTGAGTTGCTCTTTTCTTATATAATGAGCTTACAGAGATATAATGTGTTTCGAGTTCATAATGTCGATCCTCAATCAGATCTCTACTGTTCGACAGTGATAATGTTTCTGACAGCCAGTGTGGCTCTATCATGTAACTTAAAAGGCAAAGCGGTGTATGTATTTCCTTGTAGGATTTCAGTTTGCAAATGATATTTGATTTCATTTTGAGTGGTTGCCATTTATTGGTACAATTAATTACTCATGACCTCTATTCCAGCAACGTTAGCTTAATTAGTGTCCTCTATCTGTTGCGCACGCATTAAAGTTTTGAATTCAGCAAATTAAGGATTTGAATTGTCCATGACTAGCTGTCGTTATCTTTTGGGGAGCATAAACGATAACAATGTTTAAAACCATTTTGAGCGTTTCCTCAAAATGATCTCATATCGAATGTTGCATCAAGCTGTCTGCCTATTAATATGACATCAATTGAGTACACCATCTCTCAAAGGTGAAGAAAAGAGATGGCGTCACATACGTGCCAAATTAAAATTTTGGTAACAAGCTCATCAAGTATTCTTATTTCATTTATTGATCATCTGGGAACAGTTACAAAAGTTGTATTGAAGTACTTACAAATTTACAATTTTAATCGCATATGCATGATTAATTACAAAGTGTACGAGTAATTTTTTTTTGAAAAGCATCAAATTCTTATATATTGTTGGAATCAACACAGAGTACATTTATAGATAGAACTGCTAGCTACCAGATGAGCAGTCTAATTCGCTGATTTTTCAACAAACTGAATTGACAATGAAGAATGTTCATCCATCAATTGTTTACAATCTAAAATCAAATAATCAAAATAAGAATTATCTTTATCCAATGCTTGTACTGCCAATAAACAAATTTAAGGGTAATTTAACAATGAATAGTGTGATTTTTCCATCTCACATACTTTATTTTCTCTCAATTTTGAAGATATTGTGTATTTGTGAGTCTCGGAGGATTTTAAATCATATTTTCCTTCCTCCAACTTTTTCCTCTTTGTTTCCGAACGAGGGAAAGTTGATTCTTGTAACATTTTCCCTCCAGTTTTCTTTCCTTATAAAATTTCCTTCCTAGTGTAAGAATGCCATATATTTCAACAGAAAATGCATGCGAAAACTCCAGGATGAAACGCTGTTTCTTGATTGAAGTAAATACGAATCTTGCCTTGAGCGTCTCTCCCACAAAAATCTCACGAGAAAGCAACATATCTTCACAAATCAAACATTTTTAAGAATCCATTCTAATGATTGAGAAAAGATGTGCACCATACGATATCATACACTTTCCTTCCCCTTTTAGGGACCCATTGAATGTTCATTCTGATCTGTCCATATATATTGGCCCATTTCTGTCACAGTTTCCTGACTTCAGCCTCTTGCTTGCTTGCTTGCTTGCTTACTCAAAACAGAGGAGATATAAAATGCAGAGCAATAAAATCCTTCATGTTCCTCATTTAATATTTTAATCATGGAAGTTATATTTTGGAATGCTTACAAAAAGCACAGTTTGACCTCTTGAGGAAAAAAACAATTAAGAAGCATTCAAAAGAAACTAAAACATTTTTTAAAAAAGAAAAGTTTTCTGCCTGCACAATATAGCATGCCAAACTCCAACCCCACGTCAAGCCTATCGACAACAATATATAATAAATCCAAACGCAATGACCCAATTGTGATGTATGACACTTGACTTCTTCTGCAAACCCACTAGAGTACCTACAGATGTTAATTACGATTAGTCGGTGTTTGAACCCTTTAATTCTTTTTTTATTAGGTTATGTTCACAAACTTTGACCTTTCTAATCTGTTAGTAATAATTTGTTAACTAAACTAATCTAATCTGATCTGCAGCTCTACCATAGGAAACAAGAAATAGAAAAGGCAACTGATCAAGAAAATTACACAGGTCAAGTTCTTGCATTGTTTCAGAAATTCAATTTATATATCTAGATTTTACAATTTCTAGAATTCAATAAAAAATTTACAACTATGTAGAAACTATCAAAATTTGCTCCCTTGTTCAACTATGTATACATTAAAAAAAAAAGGAAAAAAAGAGAGAGAGAGAGAAAAGAACTATAAACTGCAAAAAGAAAAAGAAAAAATCAAGAAACTGTATATGACTGAGAAAAACACATCTGTAAATAAAGATTGGCATTTGGAAATAAAACTATATAATTCAGTTGTGAAGTGGGTTTGGTCCCCCTGGAACTGTTCTAAAAGAAACTCCATAAACAGGGTCGATCTCATCTTTGACAGATCCTTGAGGAGCTCGAGCAGGAAAATGCGAAGAAATTTCTGGAGATAATACAGGTTTTGGTGTTTCTTTGGTTTGATCATCTATTTCTCTTTGCAGTTTCAGGTGGCGGCAACTTGAGAGCTGGCTACCAGAAAGGATGATGATCAAGACAAGAAATGTGAGATTTGGACTAGGAATCCTCATGGTTCCTGATTTTTAGAAGCAGAAAGAAAAGGTAGCACTGAAAATAAGGCAAAGATAGATAGTTAGAGTTGAGGTTTATAAATAGAGGTAGGTGTGTTCTACTGTTCTGTCTTAACCTGTGGCCAGCGTAGAGCCAAAACTCACAATTAAGCTTCTGAAATGACTGAAATACCCTTCTCATTTCATCACATTACTATCATAGTATCGAGCAGGCCAAACTACAAGCCAAATTTGAAAGGGAAAGGAATTCTATTATACTTTTTTGATTTTCTTCCAATAATTTGATTTCATGTGGATTTTAGATTTACCTGATTCATGCCTTGAACTTATGGTTCGGTATTCTGAAATCCCAGGCGTCCACCGGTTATGCGGACCCCATTTGATTTTACTAGAATTAATCGTAGCGTTATTTGATAATTCTTTGAATACTTGTCTTAAAATACAAAAAGTTAGGATTTCAAATCCTAATAATTCCTTTCCTTTAAGGGATTTTTTTATATACAAAAAGAAAAGAAATTAATATTCTACTTAACTCTGCAATATCAGATATGAAAAGGACATTCTAGTCTTTTTGGTAAACACCCAATTGAGTGCTGATTTGAAAAACAGTAGAGGTGAGGAGCGTTGACTTCATACATAGAAAATAGATCTCTCTTATTTCATTTGCTGATTAAGGTTCTGATAATTACATATAGGCTTCTAAGATTTGGGGTAACATTTCTACAGACACGTGCTGCACAGCCAATGAGATCTAGCGGTTCACACGTTCTTTGTATTCGAATTCTTAGCTTCCCTCACATGTTCTTGCTTCCAAGTTTATGATACAAAATCTCATTCAGCAATAAAAGATGGCTACCACATAATTAGGATCTTATTAAATACTTGATTGGACTATTTAATTCAGCACATTCCAATATGGTTATTAAATAGTGGGAAATCTTTTAATTTTTTAATTAAATAGTTTAGCCGCAAGAAAATGAGAAAATAGTTTTTAATTATTATGTATGATTTAAAGAAAGATAGTTTTCCACTTGAGGATTGGGAATCTGTTCGGCAAAATCAGCTGTTTTAACAGTCGTTAGTGCGTAATTGTAGCTGAGTAATGGTGGGTTTGGGGCAGGGTATATATATGCCTATTTGGTGAATCCATGTTAAAAAAAAATGTCACCTTCAAGAGGATTTGATTTCAGTAGGGTTTGGTCCACACTGACCAATGGAATAATAATCCTCCTGCCATTTTTGTCAAAATGCCAAGAGTGTACATTTTGTATTTATTTTATTGTTTAGGTTAAAAGTAAATTATTTATATAAGAATCAAATAGTTTTTTTTCTGAACCAATAGCTTAGTAAGTTGTTGCAACATTCCTTAATATGTAGTTGTTGCCTCCTGAAAATAGGTACTAATGGGGCCTCAATTGAATTTCAAATTAAAAGTTTGGTCCCAAAATCAGATTTGATAATGATAACATAAACTTATCTGCACATACATTCTCTCCTTACAATGGTTAGGTAAGTTTTTATTTATATAGAAAAGTATTTCCAGAACCTATAATGTTGTGTTTCTTGAAGGATTTTTCGCCGTTTAAGCATCGTTGATTAAGACGACATAGGATTGATTTGTCTAAATCGGATTATGGATTGAACTAATAAAAAATAATTCTTTATTGAAATCAAGACATTTTTTACCATATATTGAAATAAAAGAATGAAATAGTAACGATATTTCAAACTTTTTTATTTTCATCGATTTGGTTTATAGGTAGGTTTTATAGACTCGGGTAGAGATAAGTGTAGACAAATAGAGGATTTAGATTAAGTGTAGACAAGTTAGTCAACTCGTACCCATCTTGAACACAGTAATTTGGATCCAAAAAGTCAAGACTAAAAAAAGAATTTAGAAAAAAAAGAAAATTCATCTCTGTTCACATATCAGGTAGATTATCCTGATTCAGGGGCTAATAAAAAATTTCAAAGAAATGTATGGTCTGAAGGAAGAGTCAATGTCTTGATCATATCAAAATTTGAAGAGGATATGAATGTCAACATCTAAGAATATAAGCAAATTATATATTTTCATTCCGTAATTAATGTAACTGTTAGAAACATAATTATAAATTATAATATATAGAATGGTTTGAGCAGTATTTATGCATTTTTCGCATATGTGGAACCCATTACAGGGTGTGATAAGTTGCAGGCTGCTCATGTCGACAAGTAACCATCTTGAGCAATTCACAGATATATTCCAAGAAAAGTACAGAAATAGTTTTAAGAAAAAAAAAGTTAAGTACTGCAAAATGAATGATGATACTGAGAATTATATTTCTTGCTCTGATAGCAAGAAAATTAAAATAAACAACCCTAACTCAGACATAAGGAAAGCTTGAGGTCATCATTTTAGTACCATTGTATCAATATTCCCTCCTGGTTTTTCTTTCTTCTACGGAAGTATAATTGCATTTCAAGTTCAAAGTTGTAGGTCCAACCAAGAGGAAAAAAAAAAATCAAAGTATTAATAATATCATTATTTTGAATAATATATTAATTATATTTTCAACTTCATGAATTATCACACACAGGAAGAAATTAAACAATATTATTTTTTTTTTTCATACCAAACGCAAACATTTAAATTTATAAAGGAACTCCATAAAATTTTATGCAACTCTTTCCTCCAAACAAAGGGCACATTAACAAAATCTGGGCATTATTTTTTCTTATGGACTTTGTTTATGCCCTTTCCACTATGGGCTTTCTGTTATCATAACAGTTCATTACAACCATAAATAGTTTAATTTCGACCTAATAAGCACCATTCTACCTGACCGTTTTCCCAGTGATTAAATCCATGGGTGACACAAAAATGTATGAATCGTCAATGAAATAAATGAAGCTTGAGATCATCTATTGAATGGTAAATAAAATAATGATATGAATATACAGGATTTCATATTAAGAAGAGATGCAACCTAATGCGACAAAAACTCTTCAAAATGGCAACACAAACCTTGCAGGATTTTACAGTATCAAGATAATCAAAGCCAGAAACTAGGCCTACCATAGTTGCATGTTGAAGAAAAATTGAGCTTGAGTGTTTTGCACTCACTTTACGCCAGCCAAAGACAGAAGTTTGAATTCCTGAGCCGCTAATAAGTATTAGGATCGAATTTGGATACCAGGTATATCTTTCAAACCCATCTTTAGTGCTGTCTTCCTGAACAGAGGAGGAGGCCTTTGCAAACCTATTGACTCAGAAAATTGGTTGGCCAGCTCAACAAGTGTGGTTTTATCCCTGCCAATTTCCCTGATTGAGTTATAATAACCTAGCCAAGCGTGGAATGCCGCTTCTTTGACACTACTGTCAATCTTCAACATTGAATCCTCCACCTGATAAGGTCAATAGTCTCCAAAGGTCAAGCAAGAAAAACATGCAAAACATTATATCTCATTAAGTAGATACAAGAGATCTAAATCCTAGGAGAAATGTATTATCATCAGTCAACAAGGGCAAAATTTTGGACAAAATGTCCAGATAGTGTCAATATCAAGATCGTATTTTACGTACTCAACAGAGCAGATACAGCATATGTTGCATCTGTCAATAAACGGGCCATCAAACCACATTTTAATTCCATAGTTTCGAGTGCATCCAGAAGTATGAAGTCAAGCCCCCCCAAAAAAAGGCTGTTCAATCAATGGCATGACAACATAGACCATCTTTTATTGGCTTCTACACGTTACGGCCTCTACATGTTACATTTCCTTTCAAATAAGAAACTTTTGTTTTGTTTTTAGCTTCAATTTTCACAACCTAAACATTTAAACCTTTAAACAGAATCCAGTATAAAATATATGCACAAATGGAATTAAACTAAGTTTGAAATGTACCTTAAGTTTGGTTTCTGGATCTATATCAGGTAAAGGAAGTTTGTCAAGAGGCAGGTCTTCCAACTCATCCAGGAAATATTCTTCCCATGGTGCAAGCAATATTATCCCTTCTCCATCTTTGCCTTCACGTCCAGTTCTTCCAAGACGGTGTATATATTGCTCCCGATCAGCAGGAATGCCAACCTGGTTATAGTTAGAATTAACACATTTAGCAGAAATCCAAAGTGAGGCATGCACAGTTAAATATATAAATACTCCTTTCATAAGTAAATTTCAATTTTTTAATTAGCTCAACGTGACATAAATGACATCACTATGAATCCAGGCATCTACGTGTAATAACATGATCCATTATTCTTTACAAATTTACTTGCTTTAAGTATTCATTTTGAAGTAATTGTAACCAAAAAGAACAACGAGATGTTTATCTCATGTAACTGAATAGAACTAAACCGAGCCAATTGACCTACAATTTCATTAGGTGTCTCAGCATTGACCTACACTACTCTGTGATAGTAGTATTTCATATGCCAAACATATATTAAGAATTTTACATGCAAAACATGAATAAATTTATCAAGCTTGATGAATACCTGAATGACCAAAGTAACATCAGGATAATTCATTCCACGAGCTGAAACATCAGACGTGACAAGAATTGATCGTTTCGATTCCTTGAATTCATCAGATATGCGCGTTCTATATAATTGAGGCTTTCTAGCGTGCATCTCCCTAACATTCATTTTCATTTCCCGGAGAAGTGCATACATAAGTGATGTTAACATCCCAGTTGTACAGAAAACAATGACCTGAGTGCAAGTCGAAGTTTAGCCTCAGGGACATGCATTTCCGAATACAACAAAATCCAAAATTGACATCATTTTACCTTGTAATCGGGTGTTTGTAGGATATGCTCCCTCAAGAGATGATGCACAACTTGAAAATGCAAGTCATGTGGAATCACTAGGAAAAACTGCTTAACCTGAATTTATAAAAGACAATTCCACTTCAAAAAATTTGGCATGTGATTTATGGTATTGAAACACAAGACAAATTTGGACATGATAGCAACTATAATTGACTAGTAATTTTCCATTTGTAATTTATCTTGCAATGTGTATGATAACCTACCTGAGCAGGAGTTTCCACACAACCAAGTCCCACTGTATCAATGAAAGCATGTTCTCTTTTCAACACAAGCTGAGATATTCGACGAACCTGCAAAATCAAACAAAATCTAGATTTTGATTGATGTCATGAAACATAAAAGCAAATGCATATTTCAAACATCAACAAGCGGATAACGGAAACTCTAACCTCTTTTGGAATTGTTGCGGAGAACATCAAGGATTGCCTCTGACGAGGCAAACAATCTACAATTTTTTCCACATCTTTCCGAAACCCCAAGTCTAGTAAATGGTCAGCTTCGTCAAGTATAAGCATCTTCAAGCCCATCAAATGAACAGATATACCACCTTTGTTCTCAACGTGATCCAGCAGCCGACCAGGAGTTGCAACAATTATCTAGAAAAAGTTCAAAGAATGAGGAAATGACTATCAGCAGGTTTTATCAGTAACAAAAAAAGTAGCTTTAAAGGATTTCCTCCATTGCTCCACATTATCACTCTCCATGAACTGGATCAAAGTTTACCCAAATATAGTTAACGGACAAACCTGGCAAGGATCTGATTCCAGGCGTTTCTGGTCATCTTTGAAGCGTGTACCTCCAACTAGTGTTTGTACACCTATGCCATCGTGATACTTCAGCATAGCATTTGCTTCAGCAGCTATTTGACTCGCTAGCTCTCTTGTGGGGCAAAGAATAAGAACATAAATTGGAGAAACCCGTGGATTGGCATTGCCATTTTTTGCTTTCAAAACTGCTTCAATTGCAGGAAGCTGTTGGTATTTAATAACAGAACAGAAAGAAAAAAACCTAAAATATGACAGTTTAATTCATAGGAATGTCAAGGAAGTTGTAATCTACCAAAAAAGCTGCACTTTTGCCCGTTCCCGTTTTGGCTTTAACCAAAGCATCCTTGCCTGTTTCAAATTCAAATCAGAATCATAATTCATTTATTCATTAAATTGAGCAAAAAGAATATCATCCTAAGCAATTCAAATGATAAGCATGTGATCTATGAAAATTGCGATTGCTAGTTTTGACACACATCGAGGAATCACATATATTATCTTCATAAAATATTTACAACTACTATAACTACAATGAATTTTACTTTTCTAAGACAACGTGTTTTGAAGATCATGCCACCATGACTAAGAAGTTTAACATTGATAATAACAGGTTTACTTTGAGCCAATAACTTCCTAAAGTGGATTCATAGCAGAACTAATGATGAAACGTAAGCCACAACCAACATACCTTCAAGGCAAACAGACATCGTCGCCTCTTGCACCCTGGTCATTTGAACATAGCCAGCTGCTGTAAGTGCCTTCACAGTCAAAGGAGACAAACCACATTCATCAAATCTGAGGAAAGAAAAGCAGAAAATAGAAAATTTAAGTACATGAAAACAACCAATTCTACTTCTACTAACTATTATGAAACGATCAAATCACTTACCTTCTATGACTGAGAATCGATTCTTCCTCACCTTTCTCACTATTTTCCTCTTCGTTTCTAGCCAACTTTTTCTTCCCAAGCTCACGCCTAAGCAATTCCACCTCCTTTCCAAAATTTGTCTCGTCCTCAAGCTCTTTTAGTGGCACTCTTTTCGTCATCTTCATATCATACTTCCCCAAAACAGCTCTACTCCCGATCGCCCCCACACTTCTCCCTCGCCTTTCTCCCTCATCATCTGAATCAAACCCATAATCTTCATCCTCGTCATCGCTAGAAGAACTCTCATTTCTCCAAGATCTCCTCAGTTTACGAGAAGAGAAGCTCCTGTTCTTCTTTAAATCACTCGCTTTTCTTGAATTACTCGCGTACCCAAGATTGTCCGCGGAGTCATCGGTGAAATTCTTCGCTAAATGATTTCCCAGACCATGACCTATTTCATTGTCGCTCGCACTCTTATTCATCCTAAATTTCCTCTCCTTTGGCACCAAATTAGGTTGAAAGTGCTTCACTGAATCACTTTTAGAGCTAACATCTGAACCTCTCTGTATTGAATAATCCCTTGTTTTTGTGTAATTATGACTATTAGTGAAGTTTTCGCAATTCTGCAATACGTTAACTCCCCCTGATATAAGTTTCCTCAAATCAACAGGCGAATTGATCGAAGTTGGCCGTTGATTTGGCCCAATTAGTCCAGGACTTTCACTTGATTTCACCAATGGAGATTTCAACGGGCCGTCCCTCTCATTCCATAAGTCTTCGGCTCCTTCTTTCATGAAACGATCAGCGAGGGCTTTGATGTGGTTCTCGGGGCTCATGGGGCTGTAACTAGTAGTGTTTGTATCAAGGTTCATATCCGGGTCAGGTTTTCCCGCCAGTTTGGCCCGAATGTTTGAGCGGATTCGAGCTTCATAGAGTTGTTTCTCTTGATCAAGAAGTCGCTTTTCCTTCTCTTTGGCTCTTTTCTCGTGGAGGCGTTTCCACTGCCACTTGTTTAGTCCGCCAGGGAAAGTCCGTGGACCGCCGCCCATGAACCGGATGAATATTCTGGTATGAAGCGTAGCTGAGATGGTTCTTGACCGTTGAAGGAGGATTGACGTGGACATGGTAGAAACCAGACCAGACACTGCTTTGAAGAAGATGAATTAGCAAGCTTTTAGGGTTAGGAATGAAGAAATAGCAGAAAGGGTTTTGGATTATCAATTATGAGTTACTGGAGTTTCTTCACAATGTCATGTCGTTTTGAGGGAACAAAATTTTCGAGAGACAGAGACATTTTATAGTCGGGGAAATAAAAATTTCTCTGTCGTTCGAACATTTTTAATAAAACAGTGCGTTTTGAATATTAGTTATTAAACAAGCGGGTAGGCCTGCACCTTGTCGTGGACTTGATCATATTTTCATACATTGATATATAAGATATAAATATATTGATTTTGTAAGTTCAGTGATATATTTATTACATTGATATAACAGTACTCAATTGACAGTTCAAAAGGCTATTTTTTAACCATGTTCAGTATATAATATATTCAAGAAGCGATCATTATTAAAAAAAAAAAGAAAAAATAGTTAACGTTAATTAGTATCCTATTTATTTTAAGATTTCCAAAATTGAATAAAAAATATCTATAGATATCAATTTCCTATTTAAAATTAAATTAAAACTTTATAATAGAATTTAAAATTAAACTATCTTTATTTTTTAAATTAAAGCAGTGATGTTTCCAGCCTATCATGAGACAAAATAATACAAAAGTAATTAGTTATTAACAGAATGTATGAATTCAAACAATTTAACTTATCAGACATAAATAAGATATATAATAATTACATCTGTATCTATGAAGATGCGAGTTTTGGTATCTCCATACAATACAAGATTGACCTGAAAATAACATAACATAGCAAATTGAGAGTAGTAGTTTAAAAATAAAGCATAAGATTTACATTTAGAAAAGAAGGAATAAACTCTAGTTAACTCACCGTCCATCCAAATATAATACTCTCAGCCCCATTTTGGATTCTAAGTCGAGTTGAACTGTACTGAGACCTAGTAATCAATTTTGGATTGTACAGGCTAGCACTCATGCCAGCTCCAAAGTAATTCCCATTTGCGATACCGATTGCAAGCTGTTTCATGCATATTGGATTAGTCAGATTTCAACAAATTCTTATTGGATTATAACATATAAACTTACATGAACACCAGGTGGTCTGTTAGCAGCATTTTGAGGATTCAAATTAGAAGCATATAGTTCTGCAGCTAATTTGGCTCTGATGAGATCGTCTTTAGTAAGTCTCTTGATTGGAACTGTATCAGTTGGACAACCTTTACCGTTTTGCCATATGTTTAATTTAGGTTTCAATACTGACGAAGAATTGCTTTGCCTCCTTCCTGTAGGATAGGAAGTAGGTTTCATCTGCAATGTTTTCAATCCTAAAATATTACTAAATGTTTAATTTAGATTAAAGAAAGAAGAAGATTTAAAAGAAAGAAAGAAAAAGAAAAAAAAACCTGAAAATGATAGGAGTGATTCTTGAGTAAAGGATGATCAACGTAGGCTGTTTGTAGAAGTCCACGCAATCATATGTATCTCCATATGTTGTCTGCGTATAAATATATGAATATCAATAAGAGAGATATTAAGATAAAAATCGATTACCCAAGAAAAAAAAAGGAGAAAAGGTTAATTTCTGACGAGAATGGTTTCCAATGCTTGCTTAGTAAGACGTTTAAGCTCCTCCTCCAATTCTAAATCCTCTCCTGCTGATAGGCTTCTGCCTACGACTCCGGTCCATCTTTGTGATAGACACCACAAAAACAATATTACTACAGCAACCTTCACAGCCATGGATTACAAGAAACTAGATGGTTTATGTTTGTTCGTTGATGAAGATGAATCATAAGATTTATATATATGGATATGGAATAGGTTCATTTTTGGTAGGAAAAACAGATCTTAACGTAATATTTGCTAAAACAGTAAAATTGAATGAAAATAAGTGATAAATGGTAATTGTTCTTAATAAAATTTAATTTTGCATTAATCAGATTTGAATTTGTCATATAACGGCAAGATATAATTCCTTATAAGTTGTCGATAAAAGGAATGAGAGTCATATTTGTAATAGTATGAGATAAATTCCTCTTAATTACTCCATCCATCCCAAAATTACTCCCAATATTACTTCGGGCATTTCACGATACAACAGAAGCGACTCTCAGCCCGCTTCTTCTGTATTGGGCCAGATTTGGTAGATTGGCCTAAATATTGGGCTTGGAAGTCCAGTAATTCTGCATTGGATTTGGACAGGATTGTTGTCTTGTTTCTCTGGCCCTCTATTACTGTGTACATGACATCTCAAGAAAATTACTATTTGGGCATTTAAATATTAAAATTCTCCTCAGAAAAAAAAAAAACATTAAAAATCGAAGCCGTTCTGAAGTAATTATGAACAGACAAAATACCGTGGTCTTTGTATAGCAATATCTAGAGAATTTGAATAGGAATATCTGGTTTTCATCCTCTTTTGGTGACTTCAACAGTTTGACATTTGTAGATGTCTAATCATTTGTTGTTTTCAGATTATTTTTCCCGAAGATTGGCATTTCCTCATCGTTTTCTAATATGAGTTTCAGATCTTATATCCAGATCTTTTCTTTACTGTAGGAGTAATATGGTTTTAGATCTTGTATTTCTGATTTTAATTTTCAAATTCAATAGTGTGTGCTCGGAGAAGGAACTCACCCTACTCATGTATAGTCAAACTGAGAGGTGATTCAATTAAAAATGAACCTGAACAGTGTTGACTGATCTGAGATGAGTTAGCCGAGGATTTGCAGCTCCCGACTGGTGGAGTTGGTGTGATGGTGGAGGTGGCTGTTTCACCGCCACAGATCCAATGACAATCTATGAGAACGACGCATCGCAAGCCGTTTAAAAGTAATCACGACGTCGTATTTATATTTGTTTGGCATTGTCCTCTGCCTTTATCCATCAAGTAGCCTTATTACTATGTTATTAATATTAATTTTTTTTTAAAAATATTGTTATTAATAATTATTTTCTCTGCCTGCAAGCTGCAGCATCTGAAGTGAAGGTTTTAACTTGGCAAAGTTGGGACATGGCCTTATCAGGAATAGAGATTTAAGTAGTGCAGGAGTGGCAATTTTATTGATGATGGATGTTGATGTGGTAAGCTCCAAACTCTAATGCAAATATGATAATCACACTTGGCCACTTGTTTCTGTCTGCCACTTGCAACCATTGCCTATCCCCTCCAAGCACCAATTTTTTAAACAATTATACAATCCAAGTCCAAATAACTCAGCAACCAATACATTCCATATAATATAACATAAAACAAAAGTGAGGGTCAGGGCAGTCATTAGGATACTTACACTAAAAGAAAATCAATATAAACAAGAAGGAATATTCGGTTCAGAGACCAACTGAAGAGTTTATTAGCCATTGAAAGAGTTCTTGGACCTTTGATTCTTTTTTTTTCTTAACCTCACTTTGATTCTTTCTTTTATAGTTTAATAACACAGTTGTTTTTTTTATATGGGTACGGTCATCAATCAATCAATCATCATTCAAGAAAAAAGTCCACACCACCACGACGCACTACCAGCCGCCCCAAAAGTAAACGCTCAAGATATATACTAATATACTACTATTTCAATATTTGGGTGATGCATACTTTCTGTTCTTTAGTTTATTACTAATATTTTGTGTATTGCCTTGGTGCCATTATAATATCAATGACTAACGTTATGCACCCACCAATACATTGTCTCCTATCTCCTCCTCTCTTATTTCATTTTCCATTTCTTTCTTTGGTCAATGGTTGTTTTACCGCAATCTCCATATCTCTGTTATTCTACAAGCTACCTTTGAGATCAGATAATCATGTACTTGGTCTCCTTTTTCTCCTCCTCGTCTTCCCCTTCCTTATACCTTGTTCTTGTTTTTGTTCTTTTGTCCCAGTGATGGGGATGATTAGGAATTGATGTTAAAGACAATAACTTTCTTGGTCTTTCTTGCTTGGGTTATCCAATAATACCAAGACCAAGAATCATGGTCCTGTTGGTTCTGGTATTAATAACATTACTTTCACTGCCTTCCTGCCATGCTGCAGTTTTCTGCAATCAAGATGATCACGATTCTCTTCTGCCCTTTTTCTCTAACGTATCCTCTTCTTCTCCTTTGAATTGGTCTGCTACTATTGATTGCTGCCTTTGGGAAGGAGTTGAGTGTGATGCAACTGACGGTAGAGTCACCCGTCTTTGGTTACCCTTCAAAGGCCTTACTGGCTTTCTCTCACCTTCTCTTGCCAATTTAACCCATCTATCTCAACTCAATCTCTCTCATAATAGACTTTTTGGTCCTCTTACTCCCGGCTTTTTATCTTCTCTCGATAGTCTCCAGATTCTTGATCTCAGCAATAATCGTCTATATGGGGAAATTCCATCTTCTCATGATAATAGCACCAATACAGCTATCCAGATAGTGGACTTATCTAGTAATCACTTTAGTGGGGTAATTCCATCCAACTCGATTCTCCAGGTAGGTAGGAATATGAGTAGCTTCAATATTAGCAACAATAGCTTCATTGGCCAAATTCCGTCCAACATCTGCATTGTTTCTTCTTACACCCTGACCATTCTGGACTTCTCTTACAATGATTTCAGTGGCAGTATTCCCTCTGGAATAGGGGAATGTTCCAATCTGAGGATTTTCTCTGCAGGTTTCAATAATCTCTCAGGGACAATTCCTGAGGATGTTTACAACGCTGTCTTGCTGGAACAACTCTCATTACCTCTCAACAACCTGTCTGGTATCATCAGCGATTCCTTGGTCAATCTGAGGAACCTTAGAATTCTTGATCTCTACTCTAATCAGTTGACTGGCTCAATACCTCAAGATATTGGCAAGCTCTCTGAATTGGAACAGTTGCAGCTTCACATCAACAATCTCACAGGTTCTCTGCCTCCATCTCTAATGAATTGTGCTAAACTAGTGACATTGAATTTGCGGGTCAATTTTTTAATCGGGGAGCTCTCTGCCTTCAATTTCTCTTCATTTGTCCGACTTAGCATCCTTGATCTCGGTAACAACAACTTCACAGGTAATCTTCCTAAAAGTCTTTATGTTTGTAAATCGCTAAGAGCAGTTAGACTTGCCTATAATCAGCTGGAGGGACAGATTTCACCTGAAATACAAGCACTAGAATCTCTGTCTTTTCTGTCTGTTTCTTACAACAACTTAACCAACCTTACTGGAGCAATCCAAATTATGATGGGCTGTAGGAACCTCACTACTCTTATACTCTCTGTGAATTTCATGCATGAAACCATACCAGATGAAGAGACATTAAACTCAACTGGATTCGAGAACCTCCAGGTTTTTGCTCTGGGTGCTTCTCAACTGTCTGGTCAAGTACCCACTTGGCTAGCCAAGCTCAAGAACCTAGAAATATTGGACCTGTCTGTTAATCGAATCACAGGTTTGATTCCCAGTTGGTTAGGTAGTCTGCCAAGTCTTTTCTATATAGACTTGTCTCGTAACCTCCTATCTGGAGAATTTCCAAAGGAACTCGCAGGATTGCCAACACTAGCATTTAAAGGGACTAGTGAGCTAATTGGTCGGAGTTATCTTCCATTACCTGTGTTTGCACAGCCCAATAACGCTACCTATAAGCAGTACAATCAACTTTATAACTTGCCACCGGCTATATACTTGGGAAACAACAGCCTTAGTGGAGATATACCAATAGAGATTGGCCAATTAAAATTTATCCATGTGCTGGATTTTAGTAATAACAACTTCTCTGGCAGCATTCCTGATCAAATATCGAATCTCACCAACTTAGAGAAATTGGATCTCTCTGGAAACAAGCTATCTGGAGAAATCCCTGCATCACTCAATGGTCTCCATTTCTTATCTTCATTTAGTGTCAGTAATAACAATCTTCAAGGACCTATACCATCTGGAAGTCAGTTTGATACCTTTCCAGTTTCCAGCTTTATGGGAAATCTGGGATTGTGTGGTCCGATTTTACAGCGTTCTTGCTCCAATCTATCAGAAACCTCCCATCCTAGTACACGCCATAAAAGAACAAACATAAAACTTCTTGTTGGACTTGTACTAGGAAGCTGTTTTGCAACCGGTCTATTTATTGCTGGGCTGGCTCTGTGGATATTGTCAAAGAGAAGGATCATTCCAGGAGGGGACATGGAAAACATAGAGATGGATACGCTTTCTAGCAACTCGATATTGCCTCTTGACTCTGACAAAGATACTAGCTTGGTTATATTGTTCCCTAACAATACTGATGAACTCAAGGATCTGACCATATCTGAACTCTTAAAAGCCACCGACAATTTCAATCAAGCAAACATTATTGGCTGTGGTGGTTTTGGTTTGGTCTATAAAGCAACATTGGCAAACGGGACCAAGCTGGCTATTAAGAAACTCTCAGGAGAAATGGGTCTCATGGAAAGGGAATTCAAAGCAGAAGTAGAGGCTTTATCCACAGCACAACATGAGAATCTGGTTTCATTGCAAGGTTATTGTGTGTATGAAGGTTTTAGGCTGCTTGTTTATTCCTATATGGAAAATGGAAGTTTGGATTACTGGTTACATGAAAAGATTGATGGTGCATCCCTTTTAGACTGGCCAACTAGACTTAAGATTGCAAGAGGAACAAGCCGTGGTCTTGCTTACATGCATCAAATATGTGAGCCGCACATTGTTCATCGCGATATTAAGTCAAGCAACATCCTTCTTGATAACAAGTTCGAAGCACACGTAGCAGATTTCGGATTGTCTAGGTTGATTCTTCCCTATCACACTCATGTTACAACAGAGCTGGTTGGTACCCTAGGTTATATTCCTCCGGAATATGGGCAAGCATGGGTAGCCACATTGAGAGGAGACATGTACAGTTTTGGGGTTGTAATGCTTGAGTTGCTGACTGGAAAGAGACCTGTGGAGGTATTCAAGCCAAAGATGTCAAGAGAATTGGTCGGCTGGGTCCTGCAAATGAGGAGCGAAGGCAAACGAGACCAAATCTTTGACCCTATCTTAAAAGGAAAGGGATTTGATGATGAAATGCTGCAAGTGCTAGATGTTGCTTGCAAGTGTGTAAATCAGAACCCTTCAAAGAGACCAACTATTAAGGAAGTTGTCGAGTGGCTGAAAAATGTAAGCTCAAACAGAAACCACAATACGAATTAGGGGAAATACCCTTCTGCACATATAAGAATACGGGTATATATAAATATAGTTAGCACAGAATGTCTGGTTCTGATCGTATATTTTCACGTCATTCTAATGTTGTAAATGTGAATTTCACTTATCATACTAGTCTAAATATTTGGAAAAAGAAGAAAACTTAAATCAAAATTGATTTTGTCTCTGAAATGAAGTGATTTAGTTGTTTTCTTAGAATCCATATGCAGCTAAACATCAATTATCAAATTAATGCAGGAGCAGCAGGTTGTGCAACCTAAGTTTCCATCCAATTTCTATAATCTTCAAATTACTCTAACCCATTTTTCGGTATTAAAAAAATTTAAAGTGAAGATTTTCATCATTATCAAAATGTGAAACTTGAAATTCCAGTGCATTTTATAAACATTTTGTAGAATTTTTAAATCTTCTGTAGGCAAAGATTCTGATAATCCTCGCTAAAGCTTCAAGTAGAATATATACATAAATTGAAGAAGGAAAACAGATTTTTGAATCATGAACCACTGTCAGATATCCAACTGAAAAAGTACGCACATAAATCCAGAATGGAAGAACAGAAGAAGCCTGCTTTGGAACAAATTGCTGTTGTTAATATGGAATGAAGTGAAATCACTGTAATATGACCCACCATTAACAATTTCAATTATCACAATATTCATTTGTGGTTGAAATTGATGATTAAAAATGTAATGGTGGCGTGGCACAATTTCAGTCTCACAAAGAATCAACAATGGATAAAATATCACATACAGGAGTTACATGTGTATTTAGCAATCTCTCCCTACAAATTAAAGGCTGTCTTCAAACTGAAAACAAGTCTATAGATCTGGATCATCAGTAATGGAGAGCATCAACTCTAATTCAGCAAAACAAAGGCAAGTTTATCTAATCCTAATATTCTACCATATCTATTATATTAAAAATGATTGTTGATTAAGCTCGACTTAGATATGCTGTTGTTACTGGAGCTAATAAAGGAATTGGACTACAAATATGTCGTCAATTAGCATCAAATGGAGTTTTTGTAATATTAACGGCTAGAGATGAGAAGAGAGGTTTAGAAGCTACCAGAAAACTTCAAGAACATGGATTATCCAATGTGATTTTTCATCAACTTGATGTCGTTGATCCAGCTAGCATTGCTTCACTGGCAAAGTTTATCGAAACCAAATATGGAAAACTTGATATTTTGGTGAGTTAAGAAAAAGAAAGAAACACTTATCAGTTCAACAAAAGAATAAGGAGATAGATTTTTAAGTTCAATTTTTATGCAGGTAAACAATGCAGGAGTTGGAGGACTCTTCATAGACTGGAAAGCTTTAGAAGCCTTCGAAGTTAAAGGCGGTGCAGTAAGCGCTCCATAAGTTATAGAAATATATCTCATTGTACTTTATAGACTTGTTTCATCATATTCCAATTGCGAGTTTACTAAATGGATGCAGTTAACAGATGAGAATGCAGAATTGTTAAAAGGGATCGTTCAGCAGACAGACGAGATGACCGAAGAATGCCTGAAAACTAATTATTATGGAACCAAAGATGTGATTGAATCACTTATTCCGCTTCTGCAATTCTCTGAATCTGCAAGAATAATGAATATTTCATCCTTCTATGGACAACTAAAGGTAATGGAGAAAGATTTATGGTTGATGTCCATCCAAAGGGAAAAAGCAACAAAAATGGAATTGACGCCCTAATATCTTGAGTCTTGTACTCCTCCCCTTGCAGTTTATCAACAATGAGAATGTTAAAGTGCAGCTGGAAAATGTTGAGAGCCTAACAGTTGAAAAACTAGATGAGATTGTGCAACGGTTTCTAAGGGATTTCAAGGAGGAAAAGTTGCTGGAAAATGGCTGGCCTCTAACTTTATCTGCCTATAAAGTATCCAAAGCAGCTACAAATGCCTATACTGCAGTCATTGCAAGAAAGTTCCCCGAATTCCGAGTAAATTGCGTGCATCCTGGGTTGGTCAAGACAGACATGACAGCAAACAGAGGAAACTTGACTCCTGAAGAAGGTGCAAGAGCTCCAGTGATGTTGGCTTTGCTGCCTGATACTGGTCCTTCAGGCCTCTACTTTGATCAGATGGATGTTTCCAACTTTTGATGGAAGACAATCAACGATCATTTTCATTTGGCATAAGAACTAAGTTGCAATGTTAATTAAAAGCATGAAGACAATGGAAATAAGACAAGAACATTAATTACATGCTTTCCTTCTTAGTATCAGAAGAACAAATGTTTTTACATTTAACTGAGGCACTGGTTACAAACAGAAGGCATAGACACAAATTTCACTTTGCAGAACATAATAATTTCTTCATCTTCTCTCCGTTCTGTTAATACCGATAAAACCATCAACTAATGAATCAGAATAGAGTTGCAGGAACAATATTGGGTCATTTTCAATAAAAAGGTTCTCTTTTCAGGCTTTAGATCGATTGCTAGCAGCATTTCGTCTCGCACAGCATCCCACAAAGTAAATCATTGACTGGCATTTATAGCAGACAAAAGGAAAAAAAAAAGAAAGTTAAAGACTTTACTATCAAGATATGAGTGTAAAATAAAGATATAAGAACACAGTCATAAACTTGAAAAATATGATCTCATAATGAAAGCAGTTGTGACCTTCACAACAAAACAAAGCAAATGGAATGTGGACACATGTTGATGAGATGTATTGACTTACCAACACAACAAATAAAATGACATTAAATATTGCAACTACTCTCCACTCAGTTTTCATGTATTCTGCAACTCCAGCCCTAAAAGCATGATTGGAAGAGGTTATTAAGAAAAATGTAATTACAGAAACAGGACAGGAAAATAAGAGCGAAAAGACCATCAAAAGTGATACTTACTTGCAGGAATCACAATTGTAGCATTTTGTAGTCCGAGAATTTTTGTAAAGTTTGCAGTCCTTATTGGAGCTAATTGGGTGGAAGCTCAAATCGTAGTATGAAGCATTAACAGCAGGATAACCACATCTGTCAAGTAATTTAAACACAAAGTAACTTCAGTAGTCAGTACAGATCGTTATCAATTTTATTGATAGTTGTTTGGTAAGATCTGTAAATTCAAATCTTCATTGGACTATTGTGTAAATCTCCAGAGTGATGAAACTTAATGAAGTGCATTAACATCAACAAGGAGGAAGAAGGAAACATCGCATTTCATTTCTACATTGTAATAGATTGAAAAACTTAACATGAATGTGGTTGAAGGAATGCAGAAAAGGGAAATGCAACAAAGGCACTTACTCAGATGGTGGTCGGCAGCAACCTGCTTCAATAGGGGTTAGTTTTGCTAACTTGTACTGCTTAAGAGTCTGCATTTAAAAGTGAAAAAGCATCAAAATTGATGTTTCAGGAATTTGAAATTGGCAAGTTAGCATATTTGAATCTAAGAGGCAAACCTTATACTTTTTGGATAGATTATTACAGTCGTCGGACTTCACAAGACAACTCTTCAATCGCTTCCAGTTTTTGGTATTGTTCAACTAAAAAAGCCCATAGTTAGTAAAATCACATGTAATTTTTTTATTTTATACTAATACTACAGTTTGCACCAAAAAGTAGACACTCCATTATAAAAACTCTATACAGCTGATAAGGTAAAAGCCTGTACCTGTTTAAGAAACCATGAGCTAAAATCCTGAAGTTGATACTCCTTGTACCTGACCACACAAGAATATATCAGTAATTGCCATCATACCTAGTTTAGCAGATCATGCATGAAGTATACTGTGGAAGATGAAATGCTTTACAGAAAGGAAAAAGGATCAGAGGAGGGTGAAAAAGACAGAGAGAGGGAGAGGATTAAGGGGACTGGACTAGATATGATATTAGCATATTCTTTGTTTTCATTTTTATCCTTGTTGCTTGCAGTGGGATTGTGGATAACTAAAACAAAAAAGAAAGAGATGAGCACAAGTACATTGTTTAGAAATTGCAAGTTTTCTTACCTCAAACCAGGGACGGAATGACCAGATCCATTGTTTGTCACAATGAACCTATAACAAAGTCCAACCAGTAGCAAAATATTCTCGTTATAAACTCCAAATACAAAGAATAATGCACAAATCACAATAAGAGATGCATGCCTCCTCTATAGGATGTACATAAAATGTTACAAACATGAAACTCCATGCTAATTTTTCATCTTCTCTTGGACAACGTCTAAGAAGCAAAAAAGGGAATTAGATAAGAAGCTAGAATCTATAACTCTTCCTAGGGGTGGCAATTCATGTTAATGGGTCGTATTAGTATCATGTCGAGTTACACCTATAACACAATTAGGATAAACACGAACATAAGACAATCTAAACATGAAACTGATCCACTTAAGATTTTAAATTTCAAGCAAACAAAAAGAAGCTTAAAGATTAGCAAATTGATCATATGAAAAGATGGGCTTCATATAGAAGTTAGCCCGAGTAGTACAAATATTAGTCTTTACTGCAGAGAGTGGATCTGAAAATCAACTTCGTTAAAACAAGGAAAGATTGAACAATAACATGATGATGAACACCTGAATTAGTTGTGAAAATCATGCTCAATAAATAAACCAATAGACAAACTAGGAAAAAAGAAACAACGCATTTGCAGAAAAATGAAAATTTTCATGCACAAATTTTGAACAAAATAAGGAGTTATCATGGTGAGAAAGTTTATCCATCTTACAACAAGTCTACATCTGTCTTGAAAATATATATTATATATCGGGTAATTCAAACTAAAGCACAACCAAAACACTTACGCCAATACAGTGAAAACAAGTATTGCCACCAAAATTATGCACAGCATAATGAGATACTGCAAATGACCAGTCAAGGCGTATCCTTTGAACACTAAAGAACAAATAGACTAAACTAGAATATATATATATATATATAGCTTAAATTTGAAAAGTTCCACTAGTAAGGATACAATCCACAGCAGCATGGAGTTGTTCTTCAATGCGCCCAAGAAACCAATTATTGATCTGAAAATCAGGGAAAAGACTTTACCTATTTGTTTTTCCATAAAAACGTAAAAAAGTAGAAAGATAAATGGCAAAACTTACACTATAAATATGAAAGCCCCAAGGCCTAGCACTGGGAGGGTGAGAGACCTTCTGCAACTGTCATGATGCGTGCTCATCCATACCCCGAAAATTATTACAGCTATAGCTAAAAGCTACATATTAAGGACACGAAGTAAGCATTAACCTAAAATGCTACAAGAAAGATGACAAATTTACCTCTATTATATTTCAATTTAGCTAAGCACCAAAATTGTTTAGCAGACATTCTAGCAAGTGAAAATCCTAAAAGCTTAGCTGGATTATGCAATGTACCTTGAGTATTTCTCTATAAACCATTTAGTAATACGTGAAACCTAAAATAACTATTAATGTGAAAGAAAGCATACAACTTTAAAAAAAAAAAAAGATGAGGAAAGGATAAAAACTTAAAAATACAAAAACAAACGACACAAACCCAAAAGAAACAAACTTCAATCCAGAGCTTTCCAGGAAAGGAAGCAGTCATTACTTCCCAGTAACAGAAGAACCAATTAAAGAGAAAATTGACAAAACCAAGATACAACCAAGAAAAATTGAAATGTCAATTAAGAATGTAGTATACAATCTACTAGAAAAGCTTAAAAAATAGGAGCAAAATAAACAAAAACGAGAAAGAAAGAGAGAGAATCAGAAAAAGCAGACCATGGTGAGTAAGTTGATCCATCTGATCACAAAGTTGCTGGTGCCTATACCCATTTTCCCTTTTCTATTTTAGCTTTCTCTATGAGCTTTCACCTAAAGCAAGAGAGCAACAGAGAAAGGGAAATATATCAGCATTTAAAGATATTTTCCAAGAAACAAAGAAAGACGACAGTAGTTCCTTGTGAGCTAGCTCTTTGAAGTGGCACTTGCACTACAAGCAACGGAAGAGGAAGAGGAGGGCAAGCAGGCAGGGTGTGGGGTTGTAAAGGGATAATGCCAGAAAATTGAGGGTATTTTGGTCCACAAAATACAGCTGCACATGGTTCTTGTTTCCTAATGGTTGTATCACAGGACACGACACGATACCCATCTAACAGAAACCGCAGCTAATCCTTAAACACAATCTATTCATTTTCTTCTTCTTTTAAGCTGTTGCTGGTCAATGCACAATGCTAATCATTGTCATGTGATGTTTTGTTGGTATGTTGGTATGTAAGCAGGAAGTTAGCTTCTTTAGGACAACACTGTATTAGAAAATTTAACCGGAAAAAATCAAATGCCCACGATGTCTGAATCGACTTTTATTTTATTATTCTTCTTTTTAACTGCAATAATGCATTGAGAAACCATGGAAGCAAACAAAAATACAAGCTAAATGGGAATTTAAAGTTCAAATTTTCCAAAACTAAAATTTTTGCTACAAGCCCATCTCAAATCTAGCAAGAGGCAAAAAGCCACAACAAAATATATTTATGTAAATTGTTTTTTACTCGTTTTATACAATTAATCTAATATAAATTTAAACCAATGTAATGAGCCGCGATGAAATGCAAATTAGAAATTTTTTCTTTCCCAAATAAAATTAACCTCACACCCGAGCGTGGAAAAAAAAAGTTAATTATAATTATGTGATGATAACATGATTCTGACCCCACAGTTTTTCCAGCTTGTTACCCTTAAAAGGGGCTGATGCTCTGATGAGATTGTACTGTTTTTAGGCTCTGATCTTTCGCTTATAATCCTTTGCATGTTGGAATGAAATCCTATGATTTATCATTTGATGAAAAAAGGAGTAACGGTTAATTAAAATTGCAACACAAAAGTAACCGAACTTATGGCAATGAGTTGGAGAGGGTAAAATGAAATATTATAATTTAGGCCTAATTTTAGCTAATTTTCCAATCAGAAATAAATAACCTTATCTTGCTCCTGATATAATGAAAAAAGCTAATCTCTTTATGTATTTTAATCAATCAATTAGTTCAACTACCAACAACTGAAAAGCCTTAATCATTGATGGCAGACCACACAACTGCTGTTTAGTCTTTTGCCCTTCACAGATGTTATTGTAGTTTAGAGCACAAAGACCAATAGTTTAAGTTTTGAATGTATATTTGCATACACAGTTGGATGTATAAGACAGTGTTTGGCAAAGAATTTTCCATAAAACCCTCAAGAATATCGAGTCTTTCACTTATATAAGCATACTACTTTCGTACAGAACTGATAAACAAATAGTCCTAATTATCGGCACTTAAATCCTCCATTACCTACACAAAATACAACAGTAGTAATGTCAGATTTTAGGGTAAAATAAGTTGCAGCTACAGACTCCATAGAACCATCTAACAATCCAGAGCTCTCTCCATTTGATTAAAGAGTGAGAATTACCCAACATGAGTTGAATATGTTATTCTATTTTAAAACCAATGTAACCTGTCAATTGAAGTATAAATAATATCACCAATTCCTTTCCGTTATACCATAAAAACAAGGCATTACCACCAACAAAAAAAAAAATTCCGAAAAAGAAGAAAAAAGGAAATAACGAAAACCACTGAAACAAGATCTTGTTTTGACTATCTAGCAGGCTTCAGAGTTAAACCTGGAGTCTCAAGGCAGGAAAGGTCTCCCACTGACGTGGTGTAATTAGGAGGGAATTCAAAATTTATGATTCCACGAACAATTATTCTACTTTATTAGTGCATGACAAAATTGTAGATTTCATTTCTTCTTTACCCAGTGATGCTTCAACTATCACCTGCTCAAACGGACAAAAAAAAAAAATTCATTAGTTCAGCTTTGAATTATCATCAGTAACTCATTCTTTAATATGTTTTACAATGTAATTAGTTCAGCTTTGAAAAGTCATTTTTTCCTCTTTGGCATTTTCTTCATTGAGCAAAATTCTTATTACGAAAAGAAACAATAATATTGCTAAGTTACTCATTGCCTGAGCAAGAAAAAAGAACATAAGGAAAACGTTACTAAAATATTTTGAGCTATAAGGCTCATGAACATAGAAGAAAACTCTATCCAGTCTGAAAGCAAAGAAGCTTCATTAGTAAGTTCGAGTATTGAACTGCACTACAGACTGTATAATCCAATAATGCTGAAAGCGTAGAAAGCTTACTTACTAAGCTGGATGGAATAAAACTCAACCGTGAGTGGAAGAGAGAATAAGATCCTAAAATGAGCCTAACTCTCAGTTTATTTGCTACAAAAATCCTCAAGAAAATCCAGTGGTTAATGTTTTGAGCAGTAGACCTTGTTTTCAGAGAGAAAAAGTATAATCAGCAATATTGTCATCAGTGAGTAAAAAAGAGAATTTTGTATGTGGTGAAAGTCAAGGGCTTTAAACATAACAGTATAAAAATAGCAGAATCTGAATGGTTTTAAGTTTTAACATTGGAGTCAAACTAAGAACAATCTCTTATCATGACATTACACCTAAATATTTAAAAGAAAAAACTTATTAAGCGCAGCAAAAAAAAAAAAAGATGAACTAATATTCTCTAGAGGGATCATATTTTCAGTTCACAAAATTCATATCCCTGAAGGGAAGCGTAATAGAGCATAAGCAATCTAGTTATGTTGATACATGCAACATACAAGCAACATATATGACATTTTTACCTCTTGCACTTTGTTTCCAGATCGAGCAAGCAACTTGTACTGGTTCTCAAACATGGATGCCATATAGACCTGCAGCAGAAGATGGATGGATAAGAATTATACTTTGAACTGACAAATGAATATTTTGTGCACTAACAATTAGCGCTTATTTGGTATAGAATGAATTTTATGAAATTAATTTGCAAATCCAAATTTTCATGTTAGGTATAAATGAAAATTCATTTGAATTCTAGATTACACTTGGATCAAATTCTGCTAAAACTGACATAATTTACAAATGAACTCCAAACATAAAAATGCAAAAACTATTAATTAAAGCTAATGACTTCTAAGTATAAATTGGTAAAGCTACATAGTTGAAATAAATTCTTTAGTTGATCAAAAAATGAAAATTCATTAGCGAATGAACTTTTTTCTATTAAATTCATTTGCAAATCGAATGAATTTATTCCAAACACTAAGTTAGCTTTGAGAATTATGATCTCTATGTAAGTGAAAAGCTGCCACTATTTTCATGGTTTGGCATACAAAGATATACTAAAGTTACTAATGCACATAAAATCCAGAGCTCATTGAGAAGAAGAGGGAGGGAGAGATGGAGACAGAAAGAAAATGAGATTGACTTGAAAGGTTAGCTAAAACTTGGTGGGGGGGGGGGGGGGGGGGTGGATGGGAGTAGCCAATAAATTATAAGGAGTACCATCCTTATAGTGTGCATGGATATCATGCATGTTTTTGGTCCATGATCCATCAAACAGGATCCTAGCACTCAAGTAAACATTAAAACCACTGACATATGCTTAAAGGGCTTAAAAGGAAAAGTAAATCAGAGACCCAAAATTCCCAGAGCTAACTTGATGCAAAATATGGCTTAATAGTAAATTGGCCTTGAGCCAATAATTCCATTTAACTCTTCAACAATCATTCTTAATTAAGTAAAGCATTTACCTGAAACGTTGGAGCCAGACCAGGACTTAAGAAGAAACAGCCTTTAGATACAGACTGGATTCCTTCAATTTGTTGCAGTTCTTTGATAAGTGATTCTACATCAGCCCACTATCAGAATTCCAAATCAAAGGGTCAGGAAAAGCTGCCACAATACTGACTAGAGAAAAAGGGAATGGAATCAAACAGCAAACTAATTACAAATGCTTCAACATAAAAAAGTAGACTTGGAAGTCGCCAATATGCAACAGTAACAAGCACATCACAACATGGTATTACATCACTAGCTAACAGAACCACAATGTATGAGTATCACTTCCACATTAATATATGGGTACCATATACTTTTTCAATAAGATTGTGATGCAGTAAATCGCATTCAAATTCTACAAAGCTTTATACATAAATTCACCCATGTACTTTTAATGAAGAACTTTGTGATACTCTCAACTTTTTCTTTGACTGATTAACACTTTAACATAAAATTACATATATTAAATACTTTAATTTAATTCATTGAACACTCCAACTTGTAAAATTATATCATTTTAGATAGTTGAAAATTGTGATAATTATTGTTCTAAAAATTATACTAACCATTATGAAATAAATATTTTGCATATAAAAGTCGAAAACAGAAATTTTTATTGCTAGCCTGATAAAGTGTGAGGTTAATATAAAAAGTGAAGTTGAGGGTGCCACAAGGTCAATTTTAAAGTTCAAGGGGTCAACTTTTTTTTTTTTGGGTCAAAATTCAGAGGTTAAATTGCATACTTAGCCAATTCTGGTAAACATCACTGATAGAATTGGAGAAGAGAGAACATAATATTTTCAAGGTTATGAATAAAATCTATTCGGTAAATCATTCCAAGCTTTAAACATCCCTTTCTTTGTGGCTGCTTTTAATCCAAAGTTCATATTTGAAGGACTATAGGTTAACTACTCTGGAACTTTTATTTATTCTCAATGTATCCACAGTGATAAAACCTTTATCTTCATCTCAGAAAGGCAAAAGCCTTATACTTGGAAGAAATGAAATAGTAAAGAGGACTAAAGTTTCTACTCATAGGGTGGGAAGGAAAACCTCAGAATCCGCCTCTGCTGCTTGTAATCTCCCATCCAAGGGATCACGATCACCAACCACAACCTCCAAGGCCTCAATCAGCGGATCGGGCTGTCATGTGAAGAAACAAGTAATACATTTAAACATCAGTCAAATGAATGCTAAGGTTAGAATAGAAACCAGATAATGCATAAACTAATCAAAGACTAGTTACCGTAATCTCCTTTAATGATAAGAAAATACGCTCAAGTGAAAAATCCAATTGGTGAACTTTTGCCTCCACAATCTGATACCAGAAAGATAATGTTAAATTTAAACATAAAAAAGGAATACGAAACGGAAGAAGGAAAAACAAGACATAAAGTGTTCAATTGTTTTCACTACAGGTAAAGCATTGATATGAGATAGCAAATGGAAAGAAGAAACTGGAAAAAGGATTTGGAGCTTTCAAAAGCCAAGACTTATCCAACTTATTGTTTTGTGTCTATGGCAGCATTAGAGGTTAAATTAAACAAACATCAATTTTCTGAAATTTAATCCAAAATAAATTGATATACCTGACCAACTTTGAAATATGACACAGGATCCAAGGTTGCATCCCATGACACCTCAGTCTGGTGAATTAATGCAGGCACACCTTCAACCTACATGAGCTTGTTTAGGTTAAGATTCTATTGAAAAAAAAAAGAAAAAGAAAAAAAATCTAATTTTGTGGGCTATTCCTGGTTATGACTCCAATTTAGGAATTTGTATTCAAAAAATGAGATTGAGCATGGTGCTTAAATGGTACACTGCTAAATACTGATCTCCATAAAAAATTACTTAAATATCTTTGTTGTGGAAACAATATATTAGCATCTCAAAACATTAGCTATAGTAATCTTTAACATCTTAACAGATATAAGAAAAAGATTTTACCTCAACAAAAATTCCAAAGTAGGTTATTTTCTTGATGCAGCACTTCACAACATCTCCAATTTGAAGTTTAGCCTGCAATAACAAATAGCATAAGTGTCTGAAGACCTGCAAGTTACTTGATAATCAATGAACAACAAGTTTTTGGGCAATAGAAATTGAAGATAGTTAAGGAGTATCGTGATTTCATTCAACATCATGTCCAACATGCAAATTCAATTTCATTTTAATATAGATTGTTATGCATCTCAAACTTCATTTTGAATGAGCATATTGTACTGAAAATTCTAGACAGTGACACCTTGAATACCAAACGACCTCACTCCAAATATAGTAGTTAGTGTAAAAAATGCTAAATGTTCGTAAGAATGTAAAGTTTGCACATAAAAGTACAAAAGGACATAGGTTGACTGTCAAAAAATATTGCAATTAGAAATGGTTCTTACCATGAGATTTCTCTTTTTCTCAATTGACTCTTCCTTCTCTTTTGGCCTCAAAGAAACTATAAGTTTCCTCAAATTCCGGTCAGCTGCTACAACGTTCACCTTAATTTTCTGCAAATAAAAAGTCATTAGGATCCAAAATGAGAAGTATCTAAGGTTCAAAAATCAAGACTCCAAACCTGACCAACAAATGAGGACAAGAATTTGAGTTTATCTTGGTCATAAATCTTAAGAAGATCTTCCAACTTCATATCTGGTGTAATTTCTCCTCTAATGCTTTGGTCACTTTCTGGATCAGCTCTTGAATCAGGAGAGAAGTTCTTGTCTAAATTATCATAACTTCCAATAATTCCTAAATTTTGCTTATACAATGATGGGTCTAACCCTTTCTGTTTCAACCACGACTCAAATGCTAAGAACTTCCATTTGGCAGCCAGATTTCGGTATGGCAAAAATCCTATCAATAAGCCGAAAGATACCTGTAAAATAAAGACACCAAAGCTTAAAAAAATGAAAGAACTAGTGGCATGTATAATTGGAGAAAGATATCAAAGCTTATTTCACCACGCTTTGAACCGTACTTACAACAAAACCCTTTGTGCTGGCTCTGACTAACTCCACATCCCCTCTATATCCTGTCCTAAGCAACTCCTCTGCCCTGGACCAATCAGCATCCTACGAGTTCATGAAACCCCCAGATCATCACACAATTTTTCATATTAAACGATCTATGAGGTCTGATGATATAATATAATCCAACCTCAGATGGTGATGTAGTAGGGAGATTATTAAGCTCATCAGCCTTTCCAGAACTTTCATCATTCAAAATAGCCATCTTTTCGATATCAGAGCTTGATGTTTTTTTCATAGATTGGTCTAATCTATAACAAAGCATCATGTTAAAAAAAACATATAAATATTTTAACAGGCAAACAGGAGATCAAATTTTCAAGTAATTTACCGCTTTGGCTTCCCTTGCAGCATAGCTTCTACTGAGGACTTCACAGCAGAATCAACAATATTTCTGTCAGAACTGTATCCAATATTGCTCACCTCAATTGGCTGCATTCCTTAAAAATCCAGCAAAAAATCACATTCTACAATTTCAGCTAAAAGGACATTTATATAGCTTCAGAGGCAAAAGGCAGCTTGCCGTAACACAAATATTAATTTCAAATTTTGAATCTTCCTAGCAATTAAAATTTAAAATGATAATTACGAAAATAAGCCTCCACATAGTCAAAGACACAAAATTGCTTAAAGCAAAATAGTTCATTACCTAATCTGGGTTCAGCTTCTGCCCCTTGCTCCATCACAACTGATGCACCGCCAGTTTCCGAAGATGCTTCAACATTATCCTTTGTAGTTTCAGGCTTCTTTAATAAAGTAAAACCACTATAGTTATTCTCATCTTCGACTTTCCCTGTTCTCAATTCAGTTATTCTATTGTAACCTTTGGCTTCTGCATTATCCGAAGACTCTTGCTTTTCTTCAACATTCAGTATTTCTGGCCTTCTTAACAGAGTCATATCACTAAACTTCTCCTTAGCTGGATCATTCCTCATTTTCAATGTCAAATTTGGTTTAATCCTCACCTTAGACCTTGAAGAGGGCTTGTCTTCCACTTCATCGTCAACAAAAATAGATGGCTTTCTCAATATAACATTAGGAACACTGCTTTTAGTATTGTCCATAGCTTTTCCAACTGGTTGCGTTGGCTTCTTTATCTCTGCTCCTACTGGCCTATCATCAGCTTGAAACTTAAACCCTTCTTTAGGAACAGGTCGTGCCAAAGTCAAACCATCCAATGAATCTGACGATTTCTTATCCTTGGAGACATCAAATGCAAGCTCTTGTATTTCTACTATTTTACCCTTATTTTTATAAAATGATTTCTCGACTTCAAGATACGAAACATCGGGGTTTGCTTTTCTAGCCATTATCTATCAACCAAAATATATCCATGTCAGAAACATAAAACCACTATCTCATAAACACTTGAACTTTATGGCATTTAAGTTAAAAAATTTCGATTCTGTTGGATACCCAATACATTATTAAAAGGAGAAACTAGAGAGAGAGAGAGAGAGAGAGAAAGGAACCTTAGCAAGGGTAAGTTTGGGGTCTTCGCCAAGCATTCGGCCAAACTTGAGCTCCATTTGGTCCCACTGGTTAAGCTTGGGCTCTTCTTCTTTCGCTGCCAAAACAACAAATTTACTCTTTCTAGGGCAACATATTTCCCTTCTTGTACCTCTAATTCTTCTTCCTTTAACCGAAACCGCAGAAAAGGGCGATTTGTTAATATACAAGGAAGAGCAAGCTGTGGCGCTGGTGGCAGTGGCGGTGGCTAGTGTAAGACCATCCATTTTTGGCAATTGAAGAGTAATTTCATCAGATAGCGATAAGTAGCATTGGATTTATACAAATTCTTGATTTTGCGAACTGTACGTAGTTTTAAGGTTGGGTGTAGAAGGCCTAGAGAAGGCAGAGCTGCAGAGGAAGATAAAAGGAAGGGAATGGAATGGGATTACTGATAATGCTTACATGTCATTTAATTATAATTATACTTTTAATTTGAAATCCTCTCAAAATGTGCCACGTCGACACTGGGATTTGCTCACAACTGATTCCAAATCTCTCTTTTTTTTCTTTTTTCTTTTTTTTCCTTTGGCCACCGCATGTTCTACCAGAAGGAGAAATAAAATTCTGAAAGGTGCTGAGCTCAATAAGAAAAAAAAAACATTATTTTGATTTTCTTGCCTAGGATGATTAATAATATTTTTAGGTGATGTCATAATTCAAAATCTAAACCCATGTAAAGTGAAAAAAATCCTAAAAATAAATTGAACTTCATATTTTGAACCTAAATTGCAATTTATATGAACAAGATTTATCATGTTTTAACAGTTCTAATCATAAAATTCAAAATGAGTAGTTGGAATGTCATTAGAAATTATTTTGCAATTTTCAAATATACATTAGGATAAATTTTAGAAAGGAACCTGAGCCATTGATATGAAATTACATTCAAACAATAAAAGATAAGTAGAAATAAACTAAACTACTTATCAATTCAACAAATACAAATCATAACATCAAAATCAAAATCAAACAATATCTCCTCAAATACAAGGCGCAAGTCAATATTTGGATTGGATCAACACAAGTACCGTATGGAAATATGTCCCTAATTATGAAAATTAATACAAGCTCAACCCCTTGTTCTTGCCCCTGTCATGTAATAATAATCAAAATAAAATAAAATCCCCTTCGGTTTTGTGACTGTAAACAACTTCCAAGCCTCCTCCTCAAACAAAAATGTTTATTGTAAAGAAGGATCAAAGCTAGTCAAAAATGGAAAAAGGAAAATCTAGCCATGTTTAGTTTATCCTAATTGAGGACAAATATATGCTGCAGCACATTTTAATGGCTTAAGATTGCTCTTGTGCATGGGCTGTTTCGGGCTCACCTTCTGTTTCAGTTGCACCTTCTGTTTTAGTTTCTGGTGCTGCTTGGGTTTCTTCTGGTACTGCTTTGGTTTCTTCTGATGCATCGATTTGGTGTTGCGAACTGCTCCTTCGAATATGATTATAGCTTCCTTTCTCCTTGAACAATTGAGCAAAGTGGGGCTTGCAGTAAAGAACACCGTCCAGAGCAGCATAAGACGAAGGTGAGATATAGCAACCTCCATGAGAGCACCTGAAGCATGACTTGTGATAGTTTTCTCCCTCCACACTCACCTGTGTTACAAAAAGAAAAAACGAAGCTTAAAACAATATAAAAGGGCTTCTATAAAATAAATTACTGGTATATTTTAATTTGCTGTATTATTAGCAAATCAGAAATTAAAAGGCCAAAAAATAGAGAACCTTTTCTAAAGGGTATGCAGTTTTGTTACAACGAGCACATTTATCTTGTGTGCCACTGAACATGGAGGAAAATTTGCTAGGAGTCCTTGTCTGCAGAGAAGAGGAATATTAGTTTTCAATTGCAAGGGAAAATGTGGTCATTTTCAAATGAATAATAATTAGGCATTTCAAAACACATACCAGTGCATTTTTCTTTTCTCCAGCTAAATATGACCATAATTAGAAGGAACAAACCATTAGAACAAAAAGGAAAAGGAGAAAAAAAATCAAAGAAAAAAAATGAGAAAAAAGGAAAATAAGGCTCTTACATGATGGGAATTTCTTGGCATAACTTCCAGTCTCCCTAAAAAGTTGCTCAAAGTGAGGTTTGCAGTACAAGACTCCTTCCATTGAGGAATAGCTGCCCATCTGTTAACACGATTGTAAACAACAAAATTTTAGAATCCATTGAGACCATTTCATTATAAATTGCTATAAGGCTAAAAACCCTGTGGTCAAGTGTTTTGCTTGAAATGCAGAAGGTTTCTCTTTGAGAATTTTCAATGTCACAGAAACAGTGAAATAGAAGAAAAGAAAAAAGAAGGCCATAGATGATTAGGGCTAATATGGATATATTACCACAAGAAGTCCATTGCAGTGGCTGCACTTGAAGCACGTCTTATGATAATTAATTCCATCAGCTGTTATCATTTCGATGAAATGAACAGTCTTATCACAAGCCTTGCATTTCTCTAATGTTCCACTGAACCCCATCGTTAACTATTTGTATTTTATTTAAATTTGAATATAATATGCGCTAGAAAAAAGCTTCTAAATGGGAATTGTCTCCAACAACAAAAATAAGAAGAACAGTAGGGAGTTGAGGTCTCTATCTCAGAAAATTTGAGATAGAATGAACCCTCAAATTTTGGTTTTTTCTCTGTTTTATTTTTATTTTTTATTTTCTATTGTCTCTAGCAGATTAAAGATCAGAATATATAGTGGAAGGGATTAGGATAATTCACCATATTTGGGACAGGAGTTCAAAATTAATGTTCTAAGAATAGAGGTCTATATCCGCTGCAAAGACGGATCAAATTCCTGACCAAGGATATAGTCCTTAAAAAAGGGATAGATAATAACTAACTTTTCTTTAATTTTATGGTGTTTAAAATATAACCAAACTTACCACGGTGCCTTCCTGCCAAGCCAACCTGTCCTGCCAGCTCAATGTGCACAGTGAATTGAATCTGCAGAAAAGAACAAGATAAAATTCTGGAACATTCAAGTTGAAACCCCTTATTGTAGTTTATCTGTTACAAGAACTTTCACCTTCCCATTGTTAAACCAACAAGCTCAATGCAGTTCTGCAGCTTTCTTCCCACAAGCCTTTAGCTTCAAGACAACATCTTTTTAGTTGCCTGGTGAAGTTAGTAAAATTCAGAAAAGAAGAAATAAAAGATCAAGCACATTTAACCATTCCCCATCAAGAAAGAGAAATCTAAAAGTTACAGTTTTAAAAGCTCCAAGTCGTTGAGGCATTTTATCAAACAGTTCCAAAGTACAAAAAACTTTTAATATAATTACGTTTAAAGCATGAAAATTCGCCAGAAAAAGATTGCTACTAGTAGTGCTCGTTACTTCGCTAAACCATTAGAAACAAGAAATTGAGTTGACAGAATAAGCAACCATCCAGCCTCAGTACCTCGTCTGTCTATGGAGAGGCGATGAAGACGGAACTAATAAATAAAACGTTGCCGTGTTCTACTTCTAGACGACAGAAAATCTTAGGTAATGTCACTCGTTCGACCGCTTGCCAATGTAACTAATTTTTGTCCGCGAGAAATACAATTTTACTTCGACGCAACGGTTTACGCAAGCGACAAAATAACCAAAGAAAACACCCTTATAAACTATCAAAGAAAGCAAACGACATCTTTATTTTAATTTTTAGGTTCGGTCGTTCGGTCTCTCTCCACGCGATTTGACTTCCAAAATTAAACGATGACTGGTTGACCAATTACACGTATACTATAGTGACATCACATGCTATCATTCCACAAAACCTAACTTGGTTCTATCTCCTATCGGCGGTTATTTTCTTCTTTGCAAAAGCTTTCTCATCCAAGCCCCCATAAACCACCGCAGTCAGCTGCAGCCGCCCGCTAAATCGGCCGGTCAACCATGAAGGTTTACGATATCAATGGAAACACCCTCTCTCTCGCTCTATTCTCCGACGTCACCAATTCCAAGTAAGTCTCGCTGTATACTTTCGTTTGCTTTTTATTGTTTTTATTTTCAAATATGGATACTTTATACAATTCTGTGGTTATTGTAGTCATTTTAGCAATGTGAATGTCCAACGGAGAATTCTTGATGTTTTATTAAAATTTTTGCTAGTCAAGTCGAATTGTTGGGCTTTATTGCGGTTTAGCATTAAGAGTTCCAGTGAGGTTTCTTTGAGATGGGCATAATATAAAGGTTTCTAGTTACTTGCCAAACAGAAAAGTTTATGTTTTTGCTGCTTTAATTTCAATAGAAAGGTAAGGCAGTTTAATATTATTGCATAGCTAGTAACAGGCCTAGAAACTGGACATCGAGTGTGACGGGAATGCTATGATTTTTCAAGAAATTTGAAAATTTTGAATATGGAATTTGTATATGGTGCTCTTCTTCTCCGAAATTATTGGAGATATGCACAAAAAAAAAAAAGACATGTATTGAACTTAGTTTAGTGTAGCCATTTGTTTCATGTTCTGAAAATTTGAGTTTAATACTCAATTTTTTAACTGATATTTAGTATTAACATTATAATTGATAGTAATCGAGCCATACCATTTAGTACCAATATAATATTGGTAGTTAGTTGACTCTTGAAACTCAAAGTTTGAGCCTTTCATTGATGTTAAGAATTGAAACTGTTAACTGAAAATAAGCATCGAAACACTTATTTTTACCTTCACTTATTCCATTTTTTACAGATTCCAACCTTCATCCTTTCACTGCTTGCTAGTAATTGCAAGTTATCTTTGTATGGTTGTATCCTCTGTAGTTTTTTGTACACCTTTCTCTTGAAAGAAAACCTGATATTTCTTTTAGTATGTCAATATATATGTGTCCATGGAGGTGTTTTCATGGACTATGGTTGTGTCTTTCCGCTTCCTGCATTATCTGTGCACTTTGTTTTACCTAATGTTTGGAGAGATTATCCAGTGCATTTCACTAATGATCTTTCAAAAGCTGCAACTTGCTATAAAAGTGAAGCTTAAGGAGAGAATTGAGTGAAGAAAGCAAACTTTTTTTTTGCTCTTTAGCTAAGCTCCTAAAATACTTTGCTTTTATGCAGGGAACTTCTACATTCTATGCAAGCTGGAACTCTGGAACCAGAAATTGCACTACTCAATGCCTCACTTGTACGGTTTCTTACATACAGACTCTAATAAACCTCATTTCTTCTTCCCTTTCAGCATTCTGTCATCCTTGTGTACTATGTTAATGTTATTCTATTGCAATCCTGGTAATTACTGTGATAGATTCCAGATGTGTTCCCTGTTCTAGCTGCTGCACATAAGACGCTTATTGCCAAGTCTCGGGATTCATTGACGACACGGACTCTTCATTCTGAACTTGTTTATAATTACTCAGGATCTAAGCATGTAACTAACTTTCAATATCTAATAAATCTTTTTTTTATAATTTATTTTCGTGTGTTGTTTAAATCAATACTTTGAACTTTCTAGATAACAGAGTCCTTGAAAAGATGTGGAATCTCTGAAAGCTCTACATACATCCTAGTGGCTCGTTTCAATTCTTCTTTAGATGAGGTGAGGTGTTTTTATAAACATAGCACAACAGTTTGAGTATTGAATTAGTAATTCAAAGGTTTTGGCCTTTCTGGTTACATTGATTGTGTTACTTGTAGATGAAAGTTGTAGAGAAACTAATCAATGGAAAAGAAATTGATTTGGAGGAGTTGGAAGGGAGGTCAAACCAGGCTCAAATACAAAAGGTTGGTTGTGTGCTATAGTCTTGGTTAATACTGTACCAGTTATGTACTTGTACGTCCTGATACTAGTTATTGCTAGTTATGGTCAATATTTTGAAAATTTTCAGCACTACAAAATTTCTGCCGTGGAAGCAGGGATATCCTCTCTTGCAGATGGCATTACCTGCCGCATAGCTGCCCGTGACGCATTGTGAGAAGGAACAATTGTCATGTGGTTGTATTTATTTGATTGATATGATGATACTGTTGTTACATAGTTCAGGACAGATAAGATTTTTATTTATGCTTGAACAATTCTTGTCAAGAATCATTGTATCTTATCAGAAAAAAACTACTATTATGAAACTACCTGAAGCTCATGGGAAAATTGCCTGCCTTCTAAGAATTAGTTATTGGCAACAAGAAGTTGCTAAGACATGAAATTGCTGCATCCCTTACCAGGTTCAAATTGAGCTGCCATCTATGTTTGAATTGGTTATCTAATATTGGCATATTTTAATTTGGCTCGTCTAATCTTGAAAAATAATTATTCCTTAATTGAAATAAATTATTTACTTGATAAAAAAATAATAAAAGTAATATTTTAACTCTAATATAATGTATTTGGTAGTATTGCAGTTAAAGTATTGATTTTATTTTTTATTTTTTATTTTTTATTAATTAAGTAAATATTTAATCTTAAATTATAGAATAACAATTATTTTTTGAGCTTCTATATACCAAATTAAATTATATTTTATAAAAAAATATTTACTCTATTCATTTACAGATTTTATGTTATGTACGATAAATTTTTGAAGCTAAACAAAAAAATGAAAATGAGCCACTGTTAGAATGGTAAGAACCGTGACGCGTTTCTTTGTCCTTAACAGCTAAATTAGCAATTTTGGATGAAAATCTGATAAAATTAAAAGAATTAGCGTACAAAGTGTTAAAAAAAATAAATTCCATAACCAACATTTTCCTATTAATTGGTTAATGTGTCAAATTTGTATACCCACAACTTTAAACTTACAGCTCTATACATATGTAAAAGACCCAGAACCAACATTAATCTGCTGAGACATCAAAAAACAAACTAAAAAGAGAGGCAAAAAACAAAAATTTCCCACAGTTAACATTTTAGGTGGCAAAGCATATTACAGACCTTCTTGGCAGATATCCAAGAGAAAGGTATCTTGCTGCAGTTTCCTCTACTTCAAGAAAATCTTGGCCTCTTTTAGCTTCAATCATTGCTTTTCTCTCATCTGCTTCTTTGTGCATTTCTGCTGTTTTGTTCCTCATTTTTTCTGCCAATTCAACTTTCTTCCTTTCTAGTTTTTCCTGTTATATTTATGAGTAGCAGGATCATAAATCAACATGCAATAAAGAAATTGTGTGATTTAAATTTATTACCTCATATTGCCTTATTTGTGCTTCCAACAATGCTTTCTGGTTTATTTCCCATGATCCAAGGGCAGAGAGCTTTTCGTAAGTCCTGTTTTGACATTGCATTATGTTTATTAAGTTTTTCTCTTGTACACAGAAAATGGCAATAGCTCAACTAGTAAATACACTAATATCTTACTTGTTCTCCACTTTAGCCTATTCAGTTTCCTCCCATGCCTTGATTAAAGCCTATCTTTTATCCCATTCAAATTTAACCTTTGCAAGCTCATGCTCTGAAAGAAAAATTCAATTTTAATAGTTTTAATTTTTCTTTCACAATTTTCAAGATTTTATCACAATAAATTCAATTTTAGCAGTACTCTTTACATACCTTTGCATTCAGTTCACATGAAGTTGCCTAGATGCAGCATCTGAGGCTGCCCAATAACATAAGAAAATCATTAATGATTATGATTTATGAAATGCTAAAAGGAAACCGCGAATGGATGTTCATTTTGCTTTTGAAAAAAAAAAAAGAATTCTGCGTGAAAAATTCTCTGTACATCTTCCTTCTGTTCTCTGTATGAATTTTCCCAAGAACCAAACATATAGCAGAAAGACGGAGAGTACGTACTTTGAGCACCGATTTCTTTCTGCTCTTCGGCTGTTATAGGCACAGAGAAATCCTTAGATTCGGCTGTTTTTGGCTTCTCCACCGCCATATAATATAGTCTTTGAATAATTTAGGCAGCAAGACTCAATTGAAAAATAGAGAAAGAAATTACTGTCGTAAAATGCCTCAAAAAAAGCATTGGTACTGATAGTTAGAAATGTAAATCAAGAAAACGAAAACAAGATGTGGGGTTCTTGGGAGTTCCAAGAAATGAGATTCTTGCTTTGGTCCTGTCTATGTCAGCTATTGCAGACTATTTCCATGCGGGAATGGGTTGGTTCTCTGTGGATGAAGAGAAGAGATGATCCTATAAACCCGTACTCTCAAAAGAAATATTTCATAGAACCAACCGTTTCACGCATGGACATAGTTTCAGAATTTTAGAGACTGTTTAGGACATCCTCAAATAAATCTCAAACCACCAATATCCAGTGGTGGCCAAATAAAAACTTTTAAAGCATTCATCTATTTTGATGGTCTTACAATTTTTGCATCATAACATGTTTTAAATCCTAATTATTATTTTTTTATTTAATTAAGATTTTCAAAAGTAGCATCCAAGCAACAAATTATATATCAAAAGTGCCAGCGATTTTTTTTTTCAAATTCGATCCAAAATTGGTTTGTTGTGGTCGATTCAATTAGTTTTGACCAATTTCAGCTGGTTTTAACCTATTCTGATTCTGGTCGATTTCCTTGGGAGGAATTACAGCAAAACGAGTCAGTAAGAGATTGAGCCCACTGTTATATTAAGAAAAGGGCCCTCTGTTTTTAAAACTCGCTAGCACATATATCTATACTATATATGTACTGCGCAATCTACATTACTATCTTGGATTCAGAGAAAGCTTTTCGTCGTCAATGTTATCACGTTCTTGCACTGTAGCTTCTTTATTTTATATTAGTTTAACTTAACGTTGTTTGCCTCTAATCTTGGTTTCAAGGTTTGTCGGCAAGGTTATATTACTATTCACGTACATTATCTATTTTTAATGACCAAGCAACCGACCACGGAAAGTCTTTCCAGTTTCGACTTAACTACTAGAATTGCTGAACTGAATCAGCCTTTTTCAAAAAATTTCTCAAACCCGAGATTCATAATTCTCCATTTCAGCAGACAAACTGCAAGAAGTAGACAGAAATAAAAACAAAAGACACACTTTGACTCTTTTAAGCACAGTTGTCTTGCCTTCTTCACATGCACTACTTCCCTTCTCCGTATGTTCCTTACTACCTTACACGCCATCATTAAACACTTCATTACACTTTTCGGAATATTGCAAGCTTTCTATTTGATATATTAATTATATTTTCTAAGGGTTTCTTCATAAAATCATAGCAATTTTGTAAAGCTATGCTAACTCTTTTGACAACCCACGTGAGATTTCTAAAAACCAGTCTAGTGACCGTAAATGGAAAATTTGAACTCGTAACGTTACAGGGTTACAATTTAATACTTTTAACTTTTTCTTTTTTACAAATTAGCAAGTGTTGCTTGTTTGAACAAGAAACATAGGGTACTGACGCCCATGGTTTTCGTGTATCTGCCTTCTATAAAATTATACTTCTGACCCTTCTTTATCATTACTTTAGGCTCAAGTCCATGTACCCAGTGTCTCCTAAGCTTCTTCTCTTTTCTTATAATTCTTTTGAGGCGTGTAGCATAAACTCGGGAACGATTAATGGATGTATTTATTCCCGAGGAGTACGTTATACGGCGAAGGAGTGAAAAAAGAGCGGCTACAGTTGCCGGAAAAAGGAAAGAGGAGGAGTCGAGAAGGATCACTGAGGAGAAAAAGGTCCGGTCACCTGCACCGTTTAGAGTAGAGAATCGTGAAGTGCTAGTCAATAGTGGGGTTATGAGTGAAAATGTAGTCTTCAGCTGTTTGTCTGCATAATTAACAAATGATACCTGGCTTTAGTGGGTAATACAATGTAGTTTTTTGAAAATACTGTAAATGGGGTGGCCTAGATTACTAAGTATTTGTAAACCACATTTGTTTAGTTTAATTAGCTTACTATGATATGGATTAAGAGATCGGCTAATGTAGGTAATTAATTAATTATGATATATAATTCCTTTTTTAATTTGTCTTGACGACTATATGATAGGTCTTTTTTATTACTTAGTTTTTGTTAAAGGAAACTTAACAACGTTGCATCCTCTATTTCTTGATGCACAATTGTTTATAATTCAGGATAAAACCGAGATTATAATTTTTAATTCAGTATTCAAAATTGTCAGGATGGCCGAGTGGTCTAAGGCGCCAGACTCAAGTTCTGGTCTTCGAAAGAGGGCGTGGGTTCAAATCCCACTTCTGACAAACAATTTTAATTGGTTTTCCCCTTTTATTAATAATGCAGATGAAGAGAGCCCAAAAGAACACTAGCGCCGATCTTGCCGAACAAGACTGACCACAGTATAATTAGCTAATTTAACTTGCCATAACCCGCTCAACAGCTCACAAATCTAAATTGATTGTAATTTTAACTATCTTAATTCCTAATTACTGTATTTGACGGAAAGGTAATTAATCTATTTGGTAAAGAGTTACCAGTGTATTAGTCAATATAACTAAGCTGTGATAAAAAAAAAGAGAAAGAAATGTAGGTTATTTTCTATTCAACTGTTTGCATGGACGACCTCCATTCTACTTACAGCATTTTTTCACTGTAGTAATTTCTTATTCACGATTAGTTAAGAAATGCATGTGTGCAATCTTTGTTAGCCCGTGATTCCACTTGGGACGTAAATTTGACAACAGTGCATGCATTGGACACTTGGCCATCTTCTTTTAGGAAAAAGGCAGTTCGGTACATTCTGTTTTGTTTTCCTAATCTTCTATATAGAACAGTATGCCGTACAATTGAAAGTATTTTTAGTGTAAATTTACACTAGAAAAGTTCTTTCTAAAATAGGTATCTGCTGGCAAAGGTATTACTCGGTCATTAATGGATTCCATTTCTTGAGGCATGTCCATGGAGGAATTATTATTGTTAGTATCCACCAAATTAACAAGAAAATCAAAGATATCGGTAGCAATAACGGCAGAAGCAACATCTTCTTTATGAAGAGTCCTTCTCTTGCCTTGCATAGTCACCATCCAAGACCTTTGTGTAAGCTCTTCAATGAAGAGCTCACATGCTTTAGAGAACACAATCGGTGCCTCACCAGATATCATCTTCACATCATCTCCCGATTTTTTCATGATCTTCTTAATCCTTGCCAATGGCAGAGAGTGGGGGCCAGTTCTTCCGGATAATCCACCACAGAGTAATCCTGAGTAAGTCCCAGCTTGCCTCATCTTATGTAAAGGATTATAATGAAGATAGATAGAGAAAATATATTTCAGAGAAGAGAAGTTAATTATAAGGATTGCGAGGAGAGAGTACATATATATATATATATATTGAAAGGTTTTCACTTTTAGTCATGCATGACATGAGGCGGTGCTCAAGCTTAAGGCCGGCAGCCTGATTAGGCCGGCTGGCTAAAGTCAAGTATTTTTTTTTATAATTTATTATTATTCGTTATGTTATAAAATTTTTGGAATGCTAATATTTTACCATTTTTTTGGGATGAAATATGGGAAAAACAATATAAATTAGAAGAGTGCTGAAAGGGGAAATCGCAAAGTTGTTTGTGTTCTCAGTGATCTTTCTCCAAATAACTCCAAGTATTTTATCTTTGTTCAGGATATATATAATAAAAAATGGCTTATATATGAAAAATGATTTAAATGATAAGACACCCTTGATTTCAAAGAACCATTTCTCTAAGATCAGGTTGGATCAGTGGAAAATTCTTTTCGGATTAGAGAGGCGAATCAAGCAATTAGCTTCATGATGTTGTTAATCCGACGTTTGCAGGTTGGGAGAAAATGGGAGATGGTTAGAATCTTGCTCCACTGTTGCAACCGTCAGCCTTTCAAGCAATAATAACCCTGAACTGTTTGAATGTCATTGTGGATGATCGACAAGGACAAATTGCTACCTTTTGACGAAGCATAATTAAAACAAACCCAGGCTTGAATTGAATATTTGAATACAAAAGGTGGGAGTCGGTTGGGATTCGATCTGACCTACATAAAATAAAAAATAAAAATACAACTAGCTAGAGTTCAGTATAATTTTTGTTGAGATATGGTCAAAATTGAAATACTTAAATAAATATTGTTTAAGAGATTAACTTACATTCCAGCTGTGATTGATTATATTTTTAATCCCCCACTTAGACATGCACCCTCATTTTCACTGATGGGCCATAAACAATTCTAAATTGCCTAAAGTATGTGAATTTGGTAAAATTGGTCAAATTTATTAGTCAATTCGCCTTGCAATTCAAAGCAGAAAATCCCGAGGGAGTCGTGACCAATTTGACATGTTGAAAAGTCTAATCAGAACTCTACATTGAAATGCTGCTTTTAGCGTTTCAATGTATTTTAGGCCTTGCAGTTGTAGATCTTTTATAGCTTTCTAGATTCAGAATTTGTTAATCTACCGTCAGAATCGACCTCTTGGATATATTGTCCCAACTTCAAGAATTCCTACATTGGAATTCTCGCATCAGCTTAGACATATATAAACTCCCACCATCTATCCATAGTTTTAAGAACATGTTTATATGCCACCGTCTATGTTGCACGAAACCAGAGAAACATAGAAACAGTCCAAGAAAACCACATTTAAAATAGTATAATTCTACAATAATATTTTATACAGGGAAACGCCATGTTCAGGAATTTCCATACCACAGTAATATCAGGTAATACTGCTTGGCAAGGCAGGCAAAGCAAATCCAAAAATGGCAAGGGAAAGGTAAGAGGCCTAATCTCTCTACTTTTATTATCTATTCCTGTTTTCAATGTATTAAAAACCAAACACTTGAATTGAAAGATATTACTCTCAACTCAACGAGCAGTTCATACTCCGTAGAGTTTCAGGTTATTGGTCCCTCCTATGAAGCTCAAGAAACTCAGAATATTTTAAGGTAAAATTCTATAGAGTAACATGCAATTAGATATAGGTATCTAAGTAAGTGGTGTCTGTTATATATTTACACGAAAAGGGGAAAAATATTACATGCTCAATCTTATTTTTAACACGTTCATAAACCAGGAATGTCTTACTAGAGTTAAAACAAGGTCAAGGCAATAACTCAATCCACATGAGTGGACTGAGATATGCACAATTATTTGCAAAACTTCTCTCAATTCTCCCAGTCTGCATATCATAGATACCCAAATTCTTCTCCCTACAAACCCTATAACGACTTGCAGCTTCAGTATCAATGAAGTATATACGATTGGCCATATACCCAGTCCTAAATGATCTCCTCCTGACATCAACACACAAACTTGAATTCTGACCCAAAAACAATGCTTTATTGCCCAATCTCTCAACCTCTTCACACTTTCCATTCTCAAAGTTCAATTTAAAAACTTGAAATGCTTCTGTGCGAGAAAAATCTCGCTTTCTCTGCAAAACTAGCATCAATGACTTTGATTTTGATAATTCCACTTCGACTAGATGATAACACTTTTGGAATTCATAAACCGCATGAATAAACACAGCATAGGGTAATTGAAGGATAACTCTAGTCTTGTAATTATCTTCAACTTCCAAAACCAAAATCCTTCCTCTATTATCAAGAAAATGAAACTGATCCTTGAAAAATATCACATCAAGAATGCGAGTAACACCATCTACAACTAGGTATGTCCAATTTGAGTGGCCTGATTCATAAAAAGCCAATCCATTATGATAAGTAACCACAACAGAAAAATTTTCGGTACAGGTTGGACTAGAAGACAAGGCAGCCTTAAAGCTGAGCTCAATCGTGAAGTGAATAAGTTCCACACCCTTTTTTATCACCTCTGGAAGGAGAATCTTTCTACGAGTTAAAGGATGCAAAATAAAGATTTGGCTTGTTTGAGTCAATAGCCAGCCATGGGAAGCAAAAGAAAAACAAGGATCGTACCTTGAATTGGCTTCAGGTAAATAAGGTTTATGAAATTTCCGTTTTGAATTGTTGAACAGTACAGGGCTACATCCGCTCGTTCGAAGTAATAGCCAAGGAATTTGAGGAGATCTGTTGAAATTTTCGTTGATCGCGACGGATCGCCACGACGGACAGACTGCGCCAAAGGAAATAAAATCATCGTAAGAGTTTATCCGTTTGGCGATCTCACACAAAAGATCGGAAGGAAGTTGTGACCACGAAGAAGATGAAGTCCTTGCTTTTTTATTTTCTTCGCCTTCAATCATGGTTGCGATCTAGATTTTTGTGTTTCCAAGTCGTCAACTCAGTCTTCTGTGGGTGGAGAGAAAGTCAATGAACAGTAAAAGGGAATTTTACGTTCTCTCGATAGGATTGAAAGATTCCGAAGGAAGGACAATTACTTCCAATGTATTTATTAAAAGGGCCGGCGTAGCACACATTCTAGGCCCAGCCTAATACGCGGCAGATTGCTTAGCCCGCCCGTTCAGCTTGAGCTCATCAGTGAGCTATTATGGCCGCTCCATTCCAGGATGGCAACTTCGATTGGTTTACCTTTCTAATTTTATAATCTGGTTTAGATTTGGACAGTGCATGTTAGGTGGGTATTCGAGCCGTTGCCATTCCTATTCTGGTATACTTCAACTCCTAAGAAGCATAAGCTTCTTAAAACTAATTACATATTTTTTCAAGCAAAAGAAAAAATCTTTCAACAACACTCAATGGGTAGCAGAATTAATCCTCGACGTGATTAGAGACCATACAATGTTTCAAATAAATGGAATTTAATTCTATTTAAAATTAATTAATCCAACTTCTGTTATTTATGCCTTTCATACAAAGAGAAATACGGTACTGATTGTAATCACACATTTGGACACAAATCTAAATTGCGAGATGAGACCAGATTGACATAACCCGCAGCTCCCACTCGGGGATCCAGCTAAAGCTTCAAAGTGCGCATGTGAATTGTGGATAGAACTCTCTCCTGCCATGTCCCCACACAACACAAGATTTTCTAGTAGCTAGCCAGTTTCCACCGATTCCCCTTAAAACAGATACATGTGGATTGTGGGTTAACTAGTTTGATCACATGAGATTTGTAGGCTTTTCGGTTGTCTCTGCACGTGATCATTTCTTCTTTGGCACTCACACAGCATATCTTTGCATCCATTCCTTCTTGCCTCAACTTTTCCCAAAACACAAGCCTAAATGGGGGGGCAAAACAAAATCAAGAAATGAGATAGACCTTCAAAACGTAGGGCACATTGCGACACTAAATGGGATCCACCACCACCCATCACGTGAGCACCTTCTGTTGTCTCTCATGTGTGGAGATAGCTCATCATTGCCCTCACTTTCTCTTTGTTTTCGATCGTAAAGAAACATTTTATTTATTCGCAGTCTTTGTGACAATGTGAGTGTGATCTTCTTTTTCTTTTTTTTCTAAACACAGCTTAATGACACTTTCAACTTTTTTACGTGTGTGCGTGATGTTATAGTGCTGCCTAAATATCTTTAGACTCATTATTTTTTATAGATAAATATTGCTTTCATCCTAAATTAATCGTTTGATTTGATTTTGGCATGAAAATTTTTGACAAATCCAGCCTTTTGTGAAGCTGAAGCTTCTTATTGCATTCAGTGTCTTTGGCAAAAGTTGACAGAGGGAGTGTTCATCATTTTCCTTCATCAAAATTTGATGAGACGTCCCCCTCTTTCTCCAAACCCATCTACTATTTCTTTTTAACTTTTTACCGTTAATTAAAAGTTTGATTTGACTAACAAACCAACTTGAATTAACGATACAGCAGAGCAGGTGTAAGTAAATTTTATATGATATAATAAATATAAATTGAGTTTGAACAAAATTGCAAAAGAAAAAAGGAGATTTATATCAATTTTATGAAAGGTTAGGATGAAAATAGATTTCAGACTTGAATTGATAGATAATCTTCTCTCCTGTGTTCCTGTTAACGTTAATTGGGTTAGCCCCAACTCTTTTGTCATATTAGCTCGATGATAGCTTAATTATAAGGCTAAAAAGGTCTCTCTCTCTCTGTTTGCAATTTGATAGTAACAAATAAACGTACTCAGAATGTAAATTTATGGTAGCACTGGAAATTGAAAGTGATGATGAAGCAGAGGATTAAGAGTCCTTTTCTCTAAAATAAGGCGTCAAGGTTGCAGGGGCGCGTCAGTACTGTCTGGTGATTATCATTTTCTCAGTAGTCTGTACATTAAATGTGATGCTGGACAGGCATGGTCATACTTAGAAGAAGCCGTCCATCCATTTCCATTATATATATATATATATAACAAAAAATGGGAATTTTGATTGTACTGTAGAAGCTGTGCAGTGGGCATGACCCTCTCCCTCTGAATTGATGGCAATTGGCCATTCAACTCCACTCTTTTGTTGGACTTTATACTTTGTTTGGATGGATGCAAAATATAGTTGATTTAAAATAGAGGATCAAAATGCCTTGAGTTTTATTCGGGTGAAAACAGTGAGGAAAATGTAAAAATTAACTTATTTTACGCTGTACAATTTTCCTCAAAAAATGAAGTTAAATCAATAATAACGAATGAAAAGTTACTATCTTATCCCGTAATAAAAATAAAATTGTTTTAGACCCTCATTTTACTTTTTCTCACTTCGTGAACATAGCATTAGCGATTGACTCTTATTTTACATATTAGCCTAAGAAATAAAGTGCTGTAAAAAAAAATTTTAGTTCGTTGGTCACTCAAATAAAAAATTAGAGAATGTCGAATCATTCATCTAAACACTAATTACTATAAAATATCTGCTATTAACTTCGAAATGATAGTAATATGGTGTTTGAGAAGGATAACATTTTCAAAAAATATATAGAATTTAAATTTTTAAAAGAAGAATAGAAACTGGAATTTGGTAGTCCAAGAGGACCCCATTAGAAAAGGGTAGTTAAGAGTGGCAGTTGTGGAAGTCTTGCGAAGGAGATTAGTGATTAGATGGAGCGTCGCCAGATGTAAATCCGTGACAACGGCATTAATTGAGTATACGCGCACGCATGGAGTCACGGAGACTCTTTTTTTATGTCAGCCTGTGACCCTCACGCTCTGCCCATGACCAGCTTTAAAGCCAAGCAAGTAAGTAAACCGGAAGAAAGCAACCACTTCAAATTTTTCTTCAGTAAGCTTTCTTTCTCTGCCACAAATACCCATCTAACTCTAACTTCAATTTTTCATTTAATTTCAAGTTCATTTTACCTTTTATTATTATTTTAATCCAATTCTTTTTAATTCCATTTACCATCTAAAATTTAAAATGTGACTGTTAAAAATTATTTTTACCATAAATGAAATTGATCATTGAGAGTAAATAATATTTTTAATTACAAAGTACGATCTTCCTCACTTTTAATGATTCGAGATTGAAACTAGGGCCACATTCTAAGTACTCTTTTAATTTATGATTTTTAACTTACGATTTGAATCAATATTGAAACTACGACAGCATTCAAAGTCCTCTTCTAATTTATGATTTAAAAGAACTTTTCCAATTAAAAAAAAAAGAATCAACCATTTTGTTAGACGACCTAACAAAAATGTTGAATAGTGGTTGTCGTATGCCTGCAAATGATATGCCTTTCACTAATCATTACGGGCTTTACACTTCACTAACATATTTTGCCGCGTTTGCCGTTTGAAGGATATCCATTTCTGTTCACAACCCAACTCGGCGTTACCAAACGGCAGGTACATATACGTACTATAAATGTATATAGGCTCTGGTTGGATATAGTATTTATTCCGTTTCTAAATCTACCAAATTTAATTAATTAGCTTTTATTTCAAAAACTCAGAGAGAAAATAAATTAATTAAAATATTAATTATTCAATTATTGGTATTTTATTTGTTAATTAACTCATGTTCTAATTTCTATGCATATATATAAATGTCTCTATCAATTATACAAAAGTATCCAAAGTTGAGATGAGAATCCAAAATCTAAATAAATGTCCAGTAAGAGTGTGTTTGCGTTAAGCATTGTCTTTACTTTATGTACCTACAAAATACTGCAACTACCTAAAAAACAAATATCCACAAATTCATAGTATTTTTTTAAAAATTTAATTCATAAAATTGAAGATTTAAAATATGAAATTAATTTAAAATATTAAATTAATTAGTATTATGACAAGTCCATGTAGTGAAACATTTGGTGAATGTCTATTTCAACTTAATAGATATTTAAATTTAAATACTTAAATAAAAAAAGATATAATATAAGTCAATTATTCAATGCATAAAAGGAAATAAAGTTTACATCACACGCAAGTCATAAAAAAAATTTTCCATCACAGCTTTATTAAAGTCAAAATTATTGATACCCAATCAAAATAATTGAACAATAATTTTATATCCACGATATTTCTTTTTTTTTTCTTAAAATTAAAATTATTAAAAGGATAAATTATAACAGCTTAAACATCTGAATTATTAACTCAATGCACTAATTCAGCAATTGAGATTAATTAACCAAAATGATTGAGTTCTATCACGTTAGGGTATTTTGGTCATTGCATGCGAAATGATTATTAAGGACCATATCATAGTTTTGACCTCTGTCATGTACCACATTTAATGAAACATTACTCCTTGATCACTCGACAAACGGGGCAGGATAATAATGCATTTATGCTAAGACCATGGCTTAAGTAGCTAAAATAATGAACGCCTACTCATTCAGTATTTTAGGTCCAAAAAATGCACATGGGGTCTTACTAATTTCTAATCACTACACCTAAGCTTCGATTATAACGATAATGACACCATCTAACTATATTTTTCATGAGTCATTCTCTAATTACAATGGACAAAGATAATTAGGCGAAGTAAATGTTAAAATCAGTATACTAATTACTGATTAATGAATAAGTGCAACTTAAGCTTGGCCATCGATGGAAGCGAAGTAAGATTGTATATGTAAAATACAAAAATTAGATTTGTAGTTTTCTCCATGTAAAAAGCATCTTCATTTTTGTATTAGTCTCATTAAACTTTTGTTGTATTTTTTTTTCCTTTTATGGCCTTGTTCAGAAGCTTACATTAGAATTTTGCCCCACTCCTAGCTGGATGACACGTGACAAATATTCAAGTGAAAGCTACATTTATTATATTTTTATATTACTAATTACGGGAGATTCCAATTTATAGTTATTACCACACTATATATGCATTTATTAATTGATTATATTTTAGTGTGCTCATTAATTATATATATATATTATGAAACTATATAATATAATGGATGTTCATAAGTTTATTTAAATATTTATTTATTTATTTAAAAGTCATGTCTTTTGGAATAAAGGGTTATATGAACGGTTATATCTTTTAGTGTAAAGTTGTATCTTTTAAAAATATTTTTTGGTACCCTATAAATAGCCCTTAAATCCTACGGATTATGTAACCAAGATTAATAATACTAAATCAATTTCTCTTCTTTTATTTATTACATTTCTATATACATTCTCTATTTCTTATATTTCATAACACGTTATCAGCACGAAATTCTAGTCAAATCATATGAATTCATGCTATTACATTTTTTATTTTGTGGAATTACTTTCTTTTTAAAGTTGGTTAAGGAGAGGATAACTTATGGTTTACGACAATCAAAATTAAAAGTTACATATCTAAGGTGATTCACATTTTAAAGGTAATTCTGTATATAATTCTAATATCTATATATATTATATGCGAATTATACATATAAATTCAAGTTTAAATTTTATATTTGATTGATTATTATATATAATATAATTATATAATCAAATTAGTATGATACTCTTGTTTTATCATGTCAAATCCTATAAAATTGGATTTGTGACTTTTAATATATTGATTATGAATTATTTATCTTTATATATGGATATTATGTGTCCTGAAGACACAATAAAGAAGAAAATTAAGGAATCAGTTGAAATTGCACTAAAACAATAATTTTCTTCCACTAAATATTTGATAATTAAATATCTGCTTATTTATTTATAAAACGTGAATACTATTTTGTATTTTAATATGCTCTTGCAGTAGCATTATTGAAAAAAAAAATTGATTGTGAATTTTAAATTAATTTTACTCTTTTTGTTATTTATAATAAAATATATTTTTATTTCCTAAAGTGAATGAATAATATATCATAATTTTGAAATAAATAAAAAATAATGACATATTTATCATTATGTCATGACATGAAATCCATTCAATTGGATTTATTTCATTATCTGAAATGAATGGAATAACACGTGATATTAAGTGTAAGTATGAATAATGACAATAACATTCTTGTCATTAAAAATATTAATAAGATCATTATTGAATTACTGATCTTTGTAATTATGAAAATCATAAATAATCAAAATAAATCTTACTACTAAAAGTGACAAAAGATGATATGACATGTTGATTACATACATATTATACACCATAATATATGAAAATGAATTTTAGCTTTGATATTGAAAGCTCTTGAAGAAAAAATATTATAATTTAGATAAATGACTTTCATGCACTATATATTATTATCTCTTTTCTTTTGTAGAAATTCATTTTAAAGATATTCGCTAAAATGAATATCATATAGAGATAATAATTATATGAATATAGTTGTAAATTAGAAGTTTACAAATTCAAATATTTTTATTGTTTGGCAATGATCGGCGAAGCCATCCTGGACCAATATTAATGTGAAAATGAATTAAATTCTTATATAAATATTTATTAAAAAACCAAAAATTTCTTCAAATCTAATAATTTTTAATGATTATGTTCTTAAAGCAGTTTTTTTTAGAACGATCTCCCTATTTGTAAATAGAAATAGTGCTATTATATATAGTAGAAATTATTCGCATCAATGTCGCCAAATTTATTGATTACTATGGATCCCGATATTAGGGAGAGAGAATAAGCAGCTGAAAATGCCAATATTTTGATCCTCTCACAAAGTTGTGTGAACTAGAAGTTCTAAATATAGTCAATCAATTGTTAAACTCCTATTAAAATTAAAGTCCTTGAATGGTAAACAGTCTATGTTAATAAATCTATTGCACGCCTGAAATGTGGTAGATTGATCAGTTCCAAGGATAAGAATCTTTAAAAAAATGAAAAGGAGTAAATATGTTATATATGCAAATTATAAAAAGAAAAACTCTAGAAGAGTAATCTTTAGAAGAGACCTTAGATATGACTAATAAATTTTTATAGAAAGAAAAACTCTAGAAGAGTAATCTTCAGAAGAGACCTTAGATATGACTGATAAATTTTTAGAAGAAATTCAGATACCTGAAATCAATGAATTTGATGAAAATAATGAGATCTCGACAAGTTATATCATGTCAAGGAAATGTAGAATCGATATAAAATAAATATCGATTGTATTTTTGCATATGCCATAACACTTAATATTATGAAGAATTATGAGGATCTTAAATATAAGTCTTATTGGGGATATATAGACATAAAATGATTGTCTATTTTATATGATTCATTTTATATACCTATATATGAAAATTCTTGAAGGATTTAAGTTACTTAGAAGCACAAAAGTCAAATTCTCGAGAAATTATATAGAGCTCTATATGGATTATTTGATGATGATAATTCTTGAAGCATTAAAACATGCTTGAAGCATGAAAATTGAAACCCTTGAAAGTGTATTTAAGTAAATCATAAAGACTTCTATATAGATTAAGGAAATCTGATGGTATAATCACCTTAAAGATATGACTGAACAAATATCACGTGATATATGATGAAAAATAAATATATGATATATTCATTGTGTTTCTATTCTTCTTTGATGAAATATACAAAAAATCTCAGAAAGATTTAAAATGCCTAAAGCATATAAAAGATCTTTGTATATATTAACGTAATCTACTTAGTATGTATATATGATAAATGAAGATTATATAAATTACTTAATTTGTCTATGTGTATTTATAAAAGGTTTACATTTGAATTTGATATTTTTATTATGTATATTGATAATATAAATCTCATTGGACTCCAGTAGAGCTCCAAAATGCAATGAAGTATTCATATAAGAAATTTGAAATGAAAGAATTTGAATGTATAAAATTTTATCTCAGCCTGAGGAGCGAACATTTTATAAATAGAATTTGTCTATTAATCAGTACATATAATCCAATGGATTGAAATGGTTTTATATGGATAGAACTCATCCATTAATAAAACTGATAGTTATGAGGTCATTTAACGAGATAAAGAATTAATTTTGACCTCCAAAAATAATAAAGAACTCTTTAGTTCTGAAGTACTATAGTACAATTCTGAGTATATATCTTAAGGATCATTATACTCATAGTGATTGATATATGATTTACATTTATTTATTTATGAAAGACATCGTAATTTATGTAGCAAGCAAGTAATATGTCTAATTGAATTAATATTTTGATATGTACAAAGACGTAAAGTTTGCTTGCATAGAAAACAAGCTCCAAAATATTATAGGAGATAATATTTAGATATATTATATTCCCTAAAGGAATGATACAGTAAAGACAAAGACAAGCAGTGATGTCTTCATCAAGGACAAATAAATTTTTAAAACACAAATAATACTGTACTCTTTTTCCTTCATTAGAATTTTTTTTCCCAATGGATTTTTTCTTAATAAAGTTTTAACAAGGCATATTATTTTGTATAATGGACATTCAAGGGGGAGTGTTATGAAACTATATAATATAATGGATGTTCATAAGTTTATTTAAATAATTATTTATTTATCCAAAAGTCATGTCTTTTGAAATAAAGGGTTACGTCCTTTGAGACGAAGGGTTATATATTTTAATATAAGATTATGTCTTTTAAAGATATCTTTTGATACTCTATAAATAGCTCTTAAATCCTACGGATTATATAACGAAGATAAGTAATGCTGAATAAATTTCACGTGTTAAAAGGAAAAGAACAGAGGGGTATCATATCATGTGTTAAAAGTAGAAGGGTAAATATGTCAAAAGCCAAAATGAAAGAACTAAGCTATACTTACTGTTCCCCTGACCGGAGGCATACTATATACCTACCATTTACAATATTAATAATTAATTTTTTTATTTATTTAAATTTAAATAATTAATAAAGGAGAAGCTTCTCTCTGCCCTTTTTAATTATTATTATTTTTGTTTTCCACTTTAAAATAAAACATGCGTCATCATCTGAAATACTGTTGCAAAGAAAGAAATCCTTAGAGGTTGAAGAACAGAACAGAAAAGCTCACAGCTGAGAGCAGCTTCACATCAGATCTGCTCTGTTGATTATTCACCCGTCTTCTTAACTCGCTCTCTCACCCGCTCTTCTACTTCGCATTCGTCCACTGAGTCGACTCGCTTCTCTAACTCTAACTTTAACATTTATTTATCATATGTTCGCAGTCTGGGGATGTGCATTTTGAGATAGTGCCCGGAGGCTGATTGGTTTGGCTGCATTGGATGGACTGATTGTGGAAATGGTGATTTTCCGGCTAGTTAAGCCAGAGTTCCTGTGACTGGCTGGATTTTCCGGCGATTTCGCCGGTGGAGAAGATGTTTCTGTCCACGAGATGGAGGAATGAGAAGAACAAGATCAAAGCTGTCTTCAAACTCCAGTTCCATGCAACTCAGGTACTCTCACTTTCAAATTCAGTATAACTATGTAGTGACACATTTCCTTTTAATCTACAATTGAAGGTAAGTTCAGCTAGGTCCTATTTGGATGCTTAAAATACGATTTCTAAAATTTTGGATGTGTTAAGTGGAATCTCACAAACCAGAGAGTTCCTTCCCTTGAGTTTTAACCTAGTGATTTGATTTGGTTCACTGACTCAAAACCATCTATTCCCTTTTGGATGTGGAACCATTTGTGTCAAATCGATGTAATTGAGTAATCAGAGGAATTAATTTTTTCTGGTGATAGGTACCCCAGCTGAATGTGGATGCATTGGTGATATCTGTGGTCCCTGGGGATGTTGGAAAGCCAACAGCAAGATTAGAGAAGGGTATATTCCGAGATGGAACCTGTCGGTGGGAATATCCCGTCTACGAAACTGTGAAATTCACCCAGGACTCAAGAACTGGGAAGATCAGTGAGAGAACATACCATTTCATTGTCTCAACTGTAAGAAACTTATTATTATGAATTGGATTATTTTCTTATACTTGTTGACTGTTTCTTTGTGTAATTCGATCTTTTTGGGTTGTTATAGGGATCGTCAAAGAATAGTTTGGTTGGGGAAGTTTCAATTGATCTTGCTAATTATGCAGAGACTAAAAAATCTTCCACTGTTTCTCTTCCCCTGAGGAATTCAAAATCCAATGGGTTTTTGCATGTGAGTGTCTGCCCGTTTCTTTCTAGCATTTAGGAATTAGTCTCTGACCTCCAGGTTCCATAGCAAATTGCGACTTCAATTGCTTTCTTTAATTTAACTTAAGCTATTGGTTTTCAATAGGTTTCAATTCACAAGCTGCACAGAAATGTTGACCAAAGGTAACAATTATATCGCAGTTATTATAATGGTACTTTTCCAATTCTTGGAGTTTGCTTGGACGGACTTTAACTGTGCCTTTTACACTCTCTGGAGAGCTTTACAGAGATGGGGAGGAAACTGAAGATGCAAACATCAAAATTGCGAACAGTACTCTGAACACCCTCTTAAGCAATAGCGACGTGGAAGAAAGCATGAAGAGTAATTCTAATGAAGTTAGTTTCCAACTAGTGCTAGAAGTCATTTCATTCTTGGTTTGCATGATTGAGAAAATTAAAGAGTGCAGATAAAAAATGACAACAAAAATATGAATCCTAACTTTCCTTTCTTTTCTCTTACAAATCTTCAAGTATCAAAATGGTTGATGAAAATCTGTTTGTGCATTGTTTATTTTTCAGGTCAGACCACTTAACAACGCCACCCACAGTTCGGAAGTTAATGGGGACTGCAGAACATCCAGTGGTTCTGACATTACGATGTCAAGTTCCGAGAGCAGCTCTGGGCTTAACACCCCGCGTGAACTTGGATTAAGAAATAATACCATCCTGCAGGAACCGACTATCTTCCTATCATCTCGGAGCCGCACCTCGGCTCCTTATAAACCGAGCACAAAAGCCTCAGCAACAATCTATGAAGAGCATCAGCAATCACAGTGGGAGTGGTCAGCAGATTCTGATCATGGAGTAATCACTGATGACTCGATGAACAGTTCAGGCAACCTTGCAAGAGATAGGTCTCAACACACTTCAGATATTGAGATTGGAAAGCTCAAGGCTGAAATCGTTACTTTGTCTAGACAAGTAGATATGTCAGATTTGGAATTGCAGAGCCTTCGAAAGCAGATTGTAAAAGAAAGCAAAAGGGGGCAGGATCTCTCAAGAGAAGTCACAGTCTTGAAAGAGGAGAGAGATATTCTTAAGGCAGAATGTGAGAAACTCAAGGCCTTTCAGAAACGCATAGAGGAGACAAAGAGCAAAAACAAATCACAATTTGATTGTGGGGACCCAGGGGCTATTCTGGATGAAATCAGACAAGAACTGAATTACGAAAAGGAGCTGAATGCTAATCTTCGATTACAACTACAGAAGACCCAAGAATCAAACGCTGAGCTGATACTTGCTGTAAAAGACTTGGAAGAAATGGTGGAGCAGAAAAATAAGGAGATGTCTGATTTTTCAAACAAATCAAGATCCTCTTACAATGCCATATCAAGAAGTGACACTGATGATGATGAGGAGCAGAAGGCATTGGAAGAGCTTGTTAAGGAGCATCGAGATGCTAAGGAAACATACCTGCTAGAGCAAAAGGTCATGGATCTCGTCAGTGAGATAGAGATCTACAGGAGAGATAAAGATGAACTAGAGATACAAATAGAGCAGCTTGCGCTTGACTATGAGATATTGAAGCAAGAGAACCATGACATATCATATAAATTAGAGCAAAGTCAGCTGCAAGAACAACTGAAGATGCAGTATGAATGCTCTTCTTTTACTAATATAAATGAACTAGAAAGCCAGATTGAGATCCTTGAAAATGAACTTACGGAGCAGTCCAAAGAATATTCTGATTCTTTGTTGACCATAAAAGAACTTGAAACCCATATCAAGAGCTTGGAAGAGGAACTGGAGAAACAAGTCCAAGGATTTGAAGCTGATCTTGAAGCTGTAACTTCTGCAAAAATTATGCAGGAGCAAAGAGCCATCAAAGCAGAGGAGGCCTTGAGAAAGACAAGATGGAAGAATGCTAATACAGCTGAGAGACTACAGGAGGAATTTAAAAAGCTGTCCATGCAAATGGCCTCTACATTTGATGCAAACGAGAGGGTGGCTATGAAAGCACTAGCAGAAGCTGATGAACTACGATTGCAGAAAAGTCAATTTGAAGAAATGCTTCAGCAAACTAGTAAAGATCTTCTATCAATTAGGGATGATTATGAGACAAAACTGCACAACATTTCCAGCCAATTAAAATTGAAAATGGATGAGATGGAGCAAATGTTGATGGAAATTGATGACAAATCAAAGCAGCTGGAAAGTCAAACGAAACATGAGGAAGAACTTGTTGGATCTTTCTCTCAGGAAATATCAAATTTAAAAAGTGAGCTTGAGAAATTAACAATAGACAACAGAATGCTTTCTGAACAAGCAGAACAAAAAGAAAATATGAGAGTTGAATTGGAACAGTTGAAGGCTTCAGTTAAGCACACTGAAGAGCTGGTACAGAAAGGCAATATAGAGAGAAATGAACTGGAGAGTACACTTGCTTTGATGAAGAAAGAAGCACAAAAGTTGATCGAGGAGCTAACTAGAATAAAATCTCTTAAGGATGAGAAGGAGACCACGGTGAATATCTTACAGACAGAGGTAGAAACACTAAAAGCCCAGTATAATGACATGAAGGATTCTCATTTTGAGGATGAGTTGGAGAAAGAAACACTTAGAAAGCAAGTACTCCAGCTGAAGGGTGATGTTAAGAAGAAGGAAGATATCATCATCACTATTGAGAAGAAACTCAAAGAAAGCAACAAACGTACGACAGTTTCTGACAACACAAAAAATACTCTGAGAAACAATAAATCTGCTTTAGCTCCTAATGGCTCTAAAGAGGCTGCAAATCTGAGGGAGAAAATAAAATTGCTTGAGGTAATTCTATAACTCCAAATTATGCAGTAATTTAAAAGCTTTGACTAGAATATTCTCTGGTGGACGCATGTAGGTGACAACAATAATCACTAAATTAAAACCTCAAATACTAGATTACTTCGAAGAAAAAAATGCATAGTTATTTTCACAAGAGATTTATGGCTTTTGAAGTGCATTTTGATCTTCACACGACCTGTAGTTTGCATGATGGTTAAGTACTCATTATTTATAATTTTATTTTGTCCGACAGGAACAGGTAAAACTAAAGGAAACTGCTTTAGAAAACTCGGCAAATTCGTTTTTGGAGAAAGAAAGGGATCTTCTAAACAAAATTGAAGAATTAGAAAGCAGAGTGGAGGAACTCAATCTAAGCAGCGCTTTCCATCACAACTCATGCCAAAAGGTTACAATGCTTTTTAAAGTGTCCAAGCAATTTCCTTTGCACCATGTTGATTGTCTGATCTACCGTCAAATATACGACTACATTTCAGCATTGCTCCTTGAATCATTGCTCCCTATAGAACAGACTTACTTGGCCATCTCTGTTCTTTCCTTAAATGCGTAGACATAGATGAGCTTTTTATCTTGAGTTTTCAGCATTCCATTTTCCCTTTTCTCAAGTGCATATCTAGGTATAAGTATCTATATTTGCTTCTAGATGGCATGATTGGCATCAAATTGCATATTATTCCATCATTTCTGATTGATTAAGTTTGGGATGCAGTTACCTGAGGACGCCAGTGACTTTACTTTAAATGGTGGTTTAACCGAAAATGGAAATGCAAAATCATCATTGAAGAGGTAATTTTTTCTTTTTTTAAAACAAGAAGGTTTTAAGTCATGTGAATTCTGCTCTGGCTTTGCTCATAGTTTTCATTATTTCATTATGACCATTGCAATGGATATAACTTTAGCGCATTGCTAGCAATTTATTAATTTTTCTGTATCTCACCTTTTCCAGCAATTGTGCAAATGGATCAAAGAAAGAACTGAAGACTTGCATCATCAACAATGGAGATTACGATGCTAATGAGTTATTGAGTGAATTAGAATCATTGAAGGAGAAAAACAAATCGATGGAAAATGAACTTAAAGAGATGCAAGAAAGATACTCAGAAATAAGTCTCAAGTTTGCAGAGGTAGAAGGCGAAAGGCAACAGCTTGTGATGATGGTAAGAAACCTAAAGAATGCCAAGAAGTGAATATACAGAAAACCTTATATACTTTTGTATAGCTTAAATGGTTGGTTGTGCCCAAATGGAAATTCTGAACGGAGTGAATAATTAGTTTGTACAAAATTAATACTGAAAAAAAAAATAGCAATCTAAATGTAGGTAAGGTTTCTTTAGTTGATGCTATTTTTGTAATTCTTTCACATCTTGTCAAGTTGTTATATATGGTGATGTTTTCTATATTCTACTTATGAATTCTTTGCAATTTTTACTCTGTTGTTTCTTTTCTGTTAACTTGGTACCATTACAGGAAATTTTGATAACAAATGAAGGTTCTTCATGAATTGCTTCGTACTTTAGGGAATAAACAGCAGAGAATAAAGAATCCTGAATGTGATTCTCGTGATTCCCAAACAAAATTGGAAAGACAGACAATGCAATAATAATTAATAAGATGTCAGGGCAACAGTTCGGGATTTGAATGCTGTGTTTAAACAAAAATAAATTTCCATTAGCATGTGATACAAATTATTTTGAACAATCAACGATCTTTGTCTTCACACAGACCCTTCCCTCTATCTTATATTCTTCTATCCTGATTTTATTTATTTTTTTTAAGAACACCCACCAACTATTCTCTTCTGACAATTGACATAAATATTAAGGATTCAAAACACTCAAGATTTTGATTTTTTTTTTCTTTTTTAAAAAAATAATTAGCCATGTTTTGTTTGTTGAGATTCCAACACGTTTATAGTACGCATCTGGCTATATGTTTATGTTTACCATTGTTTTCTTTTTTTTATATATATATCTATTTCAACCGTTGGAGCAAGTTAGTTTGCTTTCCTGTCCCTTATGAGACCATTGAAATCATTTAACATTGGGATTTGCTAACTAATCTGACATTTTAATGTTCAAAACACGTTGCTAATTCTGATGCTATTTTATATTATAATTATTTTTTTAGACACTTAAACGACAAGTTCCAAGTGAACGAGGATTATATGTTTTGACACAAAGGGCAAGCAATTTCATCAAGATTAATAGTTTATATATTTCATTTTTGACATTTTTAATTGAAATTAAATAATTATTTGAGACTACCTATGATCTGTAAGAGTAATTACTGAGCGGGAACCGAACCAAATATTTCAATAGGAACTGAAATTTGATCGAATTGTAATATAATATTAAATTTTAATAAAAAAAAATTGGAGCCATATTTGAACTCTGTATTATACAAGAAAAGTATTGAATAAAGGAAAAAAAAAACATTGAACTCTTCGAGAAAAATGAGAAAAATCTATCAAATCACCTGAGATTAATTAAATTTGATAGTCAGAAAAAAAAAAAGAATTTCTTTCTCTACATCGTTGTATACACACAGGAGCTATGGAGGGATGCTCTCTGCTCAGAGTCTGTGATGTATTAATCCATAAACAGTCACTAAAGCCATAATAAAGGAGTGATCAACTTGAGGCTCTACCACCAATTTCAGTACATCATCTCCTAATACTACTCCTGTTGATGTTTGCTTTCTTGTGGCCTGCACACAAGTTAAACAAAATCTGATTAATCACTCATAATTAAAAAAAAAAAAAAAACCTTTAAAAGAAAAGAATATGAAGTGAATGTTCACCTTAGCCACTAATCCTCCATTTCTGTTTATAATCTTGAAAGCTGACTTTCCAGCAGAAGCTTCTAACTGGTAGCAACCATTTCCAGATCTAATAGAAATTTCACAGGATGAACTTCCTTTCAAAATTCTTGAATTCTTTCTAACTTGAAAGAAAGGCTTTTGAGCTTTTAATTTCAACCCATCACTTTTATAACCCTTCCATTGTCTAAAGAGCCATAATTTCTGCATAAGAACAGTTAAAGAAGATCAGTTTCTGCGACTAAGTATGATGACAATTAATCTAAATTATTAACATGTAATTAATTAAAAAGCTAAAAAAAAAAACAATCACTAATATAAACATACCCTAATAGTAAAGAGAACTGTGCCTTTAAGATCCATGAGATAGACCTCACTGCTTCCTTTCTTATCATAGTTATCAACCCTATAAACGATCTCACCATTTTCGTTATAAACAGTGCATCCATTAGTTTGCATAACAAGAGATTTCATCCATATGGTAAAAGTTTCTTTCTTTGAAGTTGTGTAGTAATTATTAGAGGAGTTAGAGCAACAACAAGGAGGAGAAGAAGTAGAAGAAGAAGTAGATTCAGTAGATAGAGGTAGAGGGTGAACTTTGGCCATTCTTGAAGCGGATGAGGGAGAAAGAGTTAGGCTGCTTTGGATTCTTGGGGAGAGAGAGAGAGGTACTCAATTATAGCTTTCGTGATGTTTTGAATGGCTGTAGTTTGTGTGCATATATATGGTGCAGCGAGTCAGTTCATTCATTTTATTATTATTATTATAGTTTACAGGAGAACTTCATTAACTAAATTTTAATAGTTCTGATTAGATATAATTAAGTAATTAGTTCATCTGATTCTATTGATATGGTTCTTATCTACATGTTTTTGTTTTTTTTAAAAAAAAGTTGCTTTTTAAGATAACGTACGTGCATATATCCAACGTGCTAAATTTCAAATTACTTTATTCAAATTAATTTCTGCCTTTCATTTCTTTTAATTAATTCTCACTCTTTTATTTATTTTTTTTACTGTGGTTGAAAGATAAAGTCTTGGATATTAGTTATTCAATAATATATAATTATTTTTTCAATAATCAAGCCAATTGATTAATATATAGGCCAATGATTAAATTGCTTTTCACTCATAAGAAGATGCAAGAAAGCCACATGGATGACTAGTTTATGACTAGACCCACCGAGCCAGCCACCAAGCAGCCTCTCCTCTTGGAACTTCATTTGTTTTTGACCAAAAAGCTGCTTTATTTTCTATATATATATAGATTCAATAACTCAGAGCCTACGATCACTTTTGCTTTTGCATTTATACATTCACACAGACACAGACAAGATTGTGTCATCTTTTAGATAAAATTGAGTACGCAATTTAGTATGTATGAAAGGAAACCTCCGAACAGGTAGTCAACAGGTGAAACCGTCTTTGAAATACAAAAAAATTCTTAGTAGCATCGACTAAGTGAGGATTATAGGATTTTTGTGTACACATAAGAGTTATAAATAACGTGGGTGCCACTACGCAATTATAGCTTCACCAAATTGTTATTAGCATACAGCTGTGGATGATAGCACTCCAAATTGAAGCCTGCCTGTGAAAAAGATAAGGAAGCAAATTGTCGAGTAGTAGTTGGCATTTGGGCTAAATGGGAAACATTTATTTAATGCTATGTCTGAAAATTCTATACGTTTATGGACTGCTATTTCAGTTCAATGGCCTTTCTTGCTGCCTCTGTTTGTGACAACTGAAATGTATTGTCACGTACATTCATTATTCATTTTTGTGTTTCTTTAGCTTATATTTATTGCAAATGGAGAAGAGACCAACTGCTGTTGCATTCCATGTCAAAACACAACTAAATCTTGTCTTTTCTTGGACTTAGCCTCATCTCTACGACACATTACGTGTGGGATTGTTGGAAAATTATCATTTTCGTGAATATACATATCTCTGCTTTCTTGTCTGCTATTTATTTGCCAACGAGTCACTTGCCGATTTATTAGCGACGCTGTCAATGAAAGTTTAGCCGCGAAGGCCAAGGCGAAGGCGAAGGCTCTGGATAAACGATTTGACGTCTCAGATTGAAAACCCCAAGTCCAAGTCCCAACATAATAATATTTGTTCCAAAAAATGTTTTATCTACAAAAAGTGAAATTAATAATGCTGAATAAAAAATTTAGTATATATGTACAAATGGAGATAAATTAATGAAGCTGCCGATAGTTAAAACTCTCGGAAAAATCGATATATATGTAATATCTACATTTTGTAATTAATTAATCCATATATAGTGACTATTGCCATGATAAGAGAACGATCGATATGAGGTTCCACTATCAAACTTAACACGTCATCTCCTAATGTAATTCCTGAAGACGATTGCTTCTGCTTCACCTGCAAATTTACAAATTATCATCTCAAAATCAGAAAATCCAATTATTAGTTCAAGATTAATTAAGTTTTTATATAGCTAATAATAATAATTACCTCTGCAACAACATCTCCATCTATGTCTACAATCCTGAAAGCTTCTGCCGCTTTACGTCCCAATTTCACAACCCAGTACTTCTCAAACCCTACTGTAACTTTAAAATAAACTGAATTTCCAATACATACTCCGAAATATTTCTTTACTTGAAGCCATGGCTTTTCTTTATTTATATTTGAAGGATTCCATCTGTAGCCATACCAACGTCCAAAAACTGGTAACCTCTGCAAAAATATCAAGAAACAAGAAAACCCATTTCGTCATTTATACTTTTATAGCCATTTCCAAAGAAAATGAAATGGAATTTTGTAAGATATAGATGTAAATGACTAAATATATACCTTTCTTCTTATGGTTACAAGAACTCTGCCTCGAAGATCCATCACATATACTTCATTGCTGCACTTTTTATCATAGTTTTCGACGCGATAAACAATCTCACCATTAGAATCAAAGACAGTGCAGCCATTTGTATGGAAAACTAAAGATTTCATCCATACTGTAAATGTTTCTCTTTTAAATGTCATGAAAGATGAATATACGGGTTTTTGAGGGAAAATTTTGGCCATTAACCAGAGAAAAGGAAACTTGAGGTTCTGCAAATGAAGAAGACGACTTATTTATGCTCGTACACTGATATGGTGTGTGCACGACTTCAAGGATATTTTATGCATATATATAATTGTTACTATAAATTAACATATAATACTATATTTTATTATGAAAATAAGTAAGCTCTTTTTATTAAAAAAAAAACAAATAAATTGGATTAGTGTATGGTAGGCCGCTTCTTATGCTTCTCGTTTTTATTTTTTTGAAAAAAATGAAATAAAGCGAAAGGCCAATTATAAAAATGATGTGGAGCAAATTGATTGGCAGAGAAGTGAGTCAACTGGAGAGCAGCATACCAGCTTTGATTATGGCTTCAGCTTGCGTGTGAAAGACATGTTGTCGTTTAGGAAATTGACTTGTATTGAAGAGAGCATCTGCTGATCCCTTTTTCCATTCTTTCTATCTGCTTTTTTAAGCTGAGATGAAGCAATTGATATATAATTAACCACTGTTAAAAGGCGACGTTTACGCATAAAGTCACAAATCCCCATGTACAAATTTTGCAATCTTATCCATTAATTAATCCGTGGAAATAATTTATATAATTATAAAATGGTTTGGATCAGTGAAATTTGAGATTAATCACATTCATTATGGTTAGTTGGGATGGCCATTTAACATATCCATCATGACTTAATGTGATTTAATTTATAGTAATCATCCATATGATTATTATGGAATTTGAAAAATGAGAAATGAAAAATGAAAAACCACGTGCAGCTATTTAATTTGTTTACGATCACGTGCCATTTTATACCATTAATTTAGTGGGAAAAGGAGTATAAGAAAGTCAGTTGCAAAACGACATGGAATTAGATAATAGATTTTGCAACTGCAATGTCCTGGCGTTTGATTGAAATGGCTGGAGAAACTCCATCGAGGAGGAATTTGGGCTCGCAAGTTGCAAATTGGCCCACTCGCTCGCAAAGCAAAAGACAAGCCTTTAAATTGGTCCATTTCATTTCCTCCAATAAAGTTCTTTCATCTTCAACCCGTTTAGTTAGATTGGGCCTGAATCTGGGCTCTATAGCCCAGTAATTCAGAATCGGACGGACACAATTGCCTCGCTTCCTCTGGACAATAAATAGGTATGACCAAACAGTTAATAAGGAGGCCAAGAACCCAACCGACCAAGCAAACCGAATTCTGGGGACCAGAAGTGTTAATTGGGATCGTGTGAGCTTTATCACCGTTGAAATATCACATGATTCAGTAGTTTCTTTTATTTTCGGTGGTTTGCTAAGAAGGAACATTATTATGGATAGTAATAATTGTGATTCAGAAATACAAATATTTGTAATTAGTAGGAGACGTTGACAAGAAAGAGGTTAATGAGTGATGTTTAGCCATTTTAGTACGCTAGGTTCGGGTCTACCAAATCTTTCACTTCCTCACGTTTAACCAAACTTTGAAAAAATCCTTGCTTTTGACAATGAAGGGGACAGCCCATCTAATCCCCACTCCATTTTAAACTAAATAATAATAAAATTGTAGCAAGTCAGTTATATTTTACCCTTCAAATGCTTAGTCCAAATCAAACATTTCTATTACTCATAACTTCAAATGTGTTTACCACTCTTCAACATTTTTCTTTTTGCTTTTTTTTCAAAAAACATTTACTCATAAAAGGGAAAAAAAAAAAGCCAATAATTTTCATTAACTAAAAAGACAAAGAGGGTCCTCGTCAAAGGGAAAGCGCATAGACAGTGTTCATGGCAATTGGCAAGCATTCAAAACCCAGCCCAAATCACTGGGCCCAACTTGTCCTATGCTTCAATTTCTAAGGGGGGTTTTTTTTTTTATGACCGGAGCTGTAATCCTCTTAGCCGTAACTTTAAAAGTCTTTTATTCTTATAAAAAATATGTTTTTTGAAAATCTAATTTGCATTATCAGCTTTATAAGAATTGAGACATGGATCGATCATTTTCATTTGGACCAATAAAATTTTGACAATTAGCCGAGTCTAAATGAATAAAAAAAAGAATATAAAACTATAAAGATGGAGGATCGTTGCTTTAAAACTACACTAATAGCTTTTTGGGGTCTTGCTCGGAAGCATTGTGAGTGGTGCCCTTTTTTTTTATTATTGTGTTGTGTGACTAAACAAATAGAGAAAAGGAAGTCAGTCTGATGCCAAAACAGAAAAGGTCATCAACAACAATTATAATATTGCACAATACATTATGGTCTCCATATTTAACAACTTTGCCTCTTCACTAATGTGGATTTTACTCAGTAGACATATGATATGGTAATGTTGTTATTAGTCAAATTTGTCCTTCTCTTTTTCAAATTGAAACACAAAAGAAAGGAGTGGTTACTCTCATGCTCATGGATCTATTAGTCAGTCGCATTTTTTCTTGCTTTTGGATAACAACTGTAATGTGGAAATTTAGATCTTTTTATCCTTCTTTAATTCTTTCTAGGCATGAGTTCAACCTATGCACTATCATTTGACATTTTCAAATATTTGAACCTATGTGAAGGGCAATATAGATTTTTATATTTTTATTTTTCATCAAAAATAATAATTTTATTTAAATAAATAGGACGCTCTAAATGAAAAAAATTTGTCCAAATAAATAAAACCGAGGACTCATTAATTTTAGACCTCCCTATAACAGCATTTACTCCAAAAATGAAATTGTCACGACGCAGTGAAAACAAAGTCATTGTCAAAGACCTACCGCGACAATGTTAGCTCGAGGATGAATGACCGTACAAGAAGACTCCTAAGACGGTAAAATGTCAAATACTAACGTCTTTGACTAGCATAATCTCGTGATATTTTCACTTAAGATATATTAATATTTATATCGTATACCATGATGATAATAAATTAATAATTAAGGGGGTGACACTAACGTGCGCTAAGAACGCGGGTGCATGATTACTGGCGCAAATAACGCTTTAGGGCCCATTCGCTGCTTTGGTGCTTACCGCTAAAGCTTATGTTCCAAAAACTTCTAATCCACTACATAATTACACATTCTTCTCAAAATAATAATAATAATTCCACATTTTCTTCTGAAAAAAAAAATTGGTTTCATAACTTGAAAATTTGGTATCAAATAATTCCTACTCTCGATTAGCTCTAATTTATTATTTGATATAATATGGGGTTAGCCAATTTTAGAACTTAAGGTTATGATTTATTGAATTTTCAATTTCAATTTTTTATTTTCATATGATTTTAATTTTTTTTATTCATTTAGAGGCAAATGGGCTGAAATAATATGATTCTAATTTATTTGGACTCGAAATATAAAATTAGAGCTGATTTAATAATTTTTTATTTTTAATTTAATTTTAAATGATCATAGAATTTAATATAATTAAATGATAAAAGATTGACATAGTTAAGGTAATCCAAAAATATTATTGACCTAATTAAAAAAAATAAAAAACACTTGTCATCTTAATCTTGGAATTACTATATTCAGCATGCTCAACACTTTTCTTTTTCAAATATGCTGCTCTGCATTAAAAGAAGAAAAAAAAATTGAAATCATCATCGCCAAGAGAAGAGGAAGGACCCATCTTAGTTCTCACCGCTTGATCAGGGAGCCTAAAAACTTAACATGTTCTGACTCGCACAATAATAAAACCCAAAGGTAGAAGATAGCTTTCAATTTGTCATCTCACGATATTTATGATAACTCTTAATGGACAGTTTAGGCCTCTGTTTTGATGCAATCATTAGCAGTAAACATCAAAAGTTCCACTAATCTAAAACATCTATATAAATTTTTAAATAATAAGAAAAAGATAAAGGAGGTTAAAAAAAAGGAAAAAGAAAAATAGAACCGCCAACGCCATCTTTAACATCAATGAACAGAACAACATTCTCGATATCAAAATCCTTTTCCTTTTCCTTTTCTTTAAATTTTTTTTAACCAGTAAGTAGTAACAAAACCTCTCTTTGAATCCAAGTTTCCCTCAAATCTGGGTTTGTGTTCTTTAACCTTCACAGCTCCACATTTCTTATTTACTCATCATTCAAGTGAATTTGCTTTCACGGGTAGTTGCAAATTCTTGGATTTCTACTTACACTAGTATTGTTTAAGGATTGACAAACCAAACCATTTTTGTGGATTACAGCATCTCAAGATCACTTTCTTCCCTAGTTCAGAACCTGTATCTTCAAGCAGCTAGTTACTTCTTTTTTTCTTCTCTTATCTTCATCCATTTTTCTTTTCAACATTTTGCTCTTTCTTGGGTTTCCCATTTCTTGTTGGATCGTGGGTGCTGGGTTAATGAGTTCTTGTGGGTGTTCTTCGTTATTTTGAAAGAAGGTAGTGATAATTAGAGACTGGTGGAGATTTCTTGCGGAGGAAATGAAATCACATATTGCATTGCGACTTCTCTTTGTGATTTTTCTTGTTCTTTTTGTGACCTGTGAGTCATTTTCGAAAGATGAAGGTATGTATGCTTTTTTTTTTTCAGATCTTGATTCTTCGTGGCTTTAAATAGCTGTTCGCTTCTGGGAAAATGGGGGAAAATTAAATTAGCCAGGATTCTTAATCTTATATCGTTTGCTGTTTTGGATTTCGTTGTAGGACATACTCTTCTTCTGCCCAGTTAATTTGTTTCATTTGGCTAAATCGAGTGCTACTAGATTTATATCTCCTGAGTGTATGACAAAAATGAAGTCTCAAGGTTTATTTTTGTATTCTAGTCGTTCTCTTCGTGACTAAACAGAGCACGTGTGATACTGATGTATAAAACAATGTGCCGGTGCTAGGATTTACTAATTTAGAAAAATTCTAGATTTTGATGTTCATATGTAGCAAGTTCCTGCAGTCCTATTTCTTCTTTTACCGACTAAATGAAACACGGGTCTTTTCTCAGTTTCGGCGCTTACAACTTTCAAAGAAGCTATATATGAAGACCCACTTCTGGTCTTGTCTGATTGGAACGCCCTAGATGCAGATCCTTGTGACTGGTCTGGCATTTCCTGCAATGTTTCTCGAGACCATGTTTTAAAGATGTAAGATGTGATTATCACTTTTACTACGTTCAAGTTAAGCTGCATTCGAGTTTTTCCTGCAGTATAGGTGAATGATGTTATGCTTTTCTGTCTTTCTTCTTCTTCTTCTTCTTCTTCTCCTCTCTCTCTCTCTCTCTCTCTCTCTCTCTTTGCAGAAACGTAAGTGGGTCATCTATGAGGGGATTTCTTCCCCCAGAATTGGGTCGAATCACATACTTGCAAGAACTGTATGTTTCCTCTGGCATATGATACTGAATCTACACTGTTTTGTAGCTTACACATTGTTTTTGAACTTTGCTTTCTTGTGTTTTATGTTTGTAGAATCTTGCATGGTAATAATCTGATTGGGTCAGTACCAAAAGAGCTGGGAATGCTCAAGTACCTCAAGGTTTTGGATTTAGGAATGAATCGGTTAACAGGTCCTATTCCTCCAGAGATAGCTAATCTAAACCGTGTTATGAGAATGTAATAGGTTTTTTCTTATTTGATTTAGTGATTGTTAATTTAGTGCCCGGCACTGTTGAGTTCATCTTACTTCCTAGTTTATTTCATTGTAGAAACCTTGAGTCCAATGGGTTAACAGGACATCTGCCTGCTGAATTGGGCAATTTGAAGTACCTTGAGGAGCTTCGGCTGGATAGGAATAGACTTCAAGGAACCGTTCCTGCAGGTGGCAATTCAGATTTCCCTTCTAATGCACACGGAATGTAAGTAGAATATCCAATTGGAAACATTCTATCAAGTCCGGAATTTGTTCAAGGAAAATTAGTTGATTATGGTTATTTAGAGAAAAAAAACGACGATGAGAAAAATAGTTTCTATCTCAATTTGGAAAGCTCACCATGGCTGAGACTCAGAATAGTTGATGAACTAACGACGATGTATTGATTGCATAACTCCTAACCAATTTTGACTTTTTTGGCTAAATGTTCAGTGCATATATGTCACTTTGTCAGTCTGGCAGGTGATGTGGTATCTGTCAATTTTAGTTCATAATCTCATGGCATTTTTTCCCCTTTGAATAGGAGTATTAGAATGATTCTTGCATCTAGGAATTCTTGTAAACATAAAATCACGAGTTTAAAAGAGGATCATACGAGAAACTAAAGTTGGTCAATTAGATGGAATATAAAGGCATGTAAGACCTCAAATTTGTTGCTCATACCTGCTTCAGGTACGCATCAAGCGCAAATTCAACTGGCTTGTGTCAAGCATCACAGTTAAAAGTGATAGATTTATCATATAACTTCTTTGTTGGGAGCATCCCTAAATGCTTGAATTATATTCCAAGGTATGTTTCTGTTTCTTTCTCTTGAATTCTTTTCTTTTTCTTATCTTTTTTATGTTCTATAAACTCATGTTTTCCTTGATTTATGTCATGCATGCAGCATAAGCTTCCAAGGAAACTGCCTCCGAGACAGAGATCCTAAACAGCGTTCGGCTGCACAATGTGGTGTGTATAATGAGATTTTCTTTTCGTTATTGTTTCCTTGCATTTCAGAACTGTGGAGTGGATTACATGAATTCATAAATATTTTAATGGACATTTAAGGATTTGAAGGGAAGAACAATTCTCTTGGATATGGAAACATGAGTATGAGATTCCTTAGTGCTTAACTTCTTCTATAAATTCTGTTGCCCTATAGTCTGACTGTTATCAGTTTGATTTGGTCCACACCAGAAATTAAATATAACATTTCAAGATCTTGATTCATTCATACTTTGTTAATCAATATTTCCCTTCAGAGGCTCCATGTTGTGAAAGAAAAATTCATTTGTATGCTTTTGGTCTGTATTTAATCAGGGAAAATTTTCAAAGGCAAATGCTAATTGCATGAGGAATTATACTTCTCCCAGTCCTTAGTATTTCTGCCACAGTCAACTTGACCGTCAATTTGGAGTTACTTGAGATTCATGGCCCTTTGTCAAACTGAACTTGATAATACTAGCTGTATCTTGTGGGTGGCAATAATTTAGTACCAGCTATGGTAATTAAAATGAATGAGACTCTTTTTGTAGGTCACAAATCACTCACTAAAACGCGTCAAACATTTAACCCAAAGCACCGGCCTGCTGAAGGTGCATCCAGCCAGCATCCGGGGGCATCAAAACCTGCCTGGCTTTTGGCTCTAGAAATCATAACGGGAACCATGGTTGGTTCTCTTTTCCTTGTTGCTGTTTTAACAGCATTTCAAAGATGCAATAACAAATCTTCTATCATAATCCCTTGGAAGAAATCAGTGAGTCAGAATGACCATATGGCAGTATACACAGGTTTACTACCTTGTTTCTCAGTGCTACTGAAGTTTTGATGATGTTTATTTTACAGTAGTACATTTAGCTGAATTGTAAGCGCTGATTCTACACAGATTCAGAGCTGTTGAAAGATGTAGTTAGATTCAGTAGACAAGAGCTTGAAGTTGCTTGTGAAGACTTCAGCAACATTATTGGCTCTTCTCCAGACAGTGTGGTTTACAAGGGAACCATGAATGGTGGTTCTGAGATTGCTGTTATATCCCTCTGCATCAAAGAAGAACACTGGACAGGCTATCTTGAGCTCTATTTTCAGAAAGAGGTAATGATCATTATTACTGTTGCTGCATCAAATTTGAGCTTCTGTAAAAGGACCAAATATGAAAAATGCATGAGCTGAAAAGTTAAATACTGGTCTTCACATTTTAAGTTCAAACAACATTCAGGTGGCAGATTTGGCAAGATTAAATCATGAGAATACAGGAAAATTACTGGGCTATTGTAGAGAGAGCACTCCGTTTACGAGGATGCTGATTTTTGAATACGCATCAAATGGAACACTGTATGAGCACCTCCATTGTAAGTCAAGTTTCTTCATAAGGTCGTTAGTTTTGGGATGTTTAATTAGCTCAAAGCTGAGCAGTCACCTTACTGCATATACAGATGGAGAAGAATGCCTGTTATCTTGGTCGAGACGTATGAGAATTGTTATAGGCATTGCTCGAGGACTCAAATACCTTCACAAAGAACTTGATCCACCATTTACGATATCAGAGCTGAATTCCAGTGCTGTATATCTCACAGAAGACTTTTCTGCTAAGGTACACCCAATGCGTTTTTTCATTCTCATGAATAAGTGCCCTTGAATAGTGAAATCATTCAGAATTGGAAATATAAAACTATCTGTAAGGCATGTCACATAAATGGCAAGTGGAAATTCTAATCAGCTTACTTGAGCAGCTAGAATAGATTGTTGTTCTCGGTTATCTTTCTGAATAACAAAATTGCAAACAGTAAAGTAAACTATTTGTAAGCCATGTTACCAGAATGGCAAATGGAGGTGCCTTGCATCTGTTTCTCATGATCAATGACATATACAGTCCGAAAAAGAGAGAGAGAGAGAGAGAGAGAGAGAGAGAGAGAGTCAGAATTTCAGATTCTTGGTGTGGAGATGATGTTGTCATTAGATGTAGACACCATAATGATTTGTGATCTTTGGAAAAATCTATATTGTCTATGACAGCTGGTTGATTTTGAAAGTTGGAAGAGTATTCTTGCAAGATCGGAGAAGAACTCGGGATCCATAGGCAGCCAAGGTGCTATTTGTATACTTCCAAATTCTCTAGAGGGGCGCCATCTTGACGTACAAGGCAATGTATATGCTTTCGGTGTGCTTTTGCTGGAAATAATCAGCGGGAGACCTCCCTACTCTAAGGACAAAGGATGCTTGGTAGATTGGGTAAGAAATCCTTAACAAATTTAAAATGTTTCTCAGTTTTCCTTCCTAGAAATGATTGAAGTGATCAAATTTACATTGATTATGTATATTGATCATATTACATGAATGCCAAAAAACTATTTTTGCAGGCCAGGGAGTATCTTGAAATGCCAGAAGTAATGTCTTATGTGGTGGATCCTGAGTTGAAACATTTTGGATACGAGGACCTCAAAGTCATATGTGAAGTGATAAGCCTCTGCATCCATCCAGAGCCTGCCAAGCGACCATCCATGGAGGAGGTGAGTAACATGTTGGAGAGCAAAATTGACACATCAATGTCCCTTGAGTTCAAGGCATCTTCTTTAGCATGGGCTGAGCTTGCACTGTCATCGTGATGGTGATCATGATCAAGTGGAAGGAACGCATTGTAAATAGATATATACAGAGCTGTAATAGTCATTTTTCTTTTATCACAGTTGAGCTTTTTTTTATCTGTGACTGTGGCCCCTGTAATAGTCATTTTCTTTTCTTTTATCATCATTCATCAACAATAAATTACACTACCAATGCACTACTTGGTCTCTATTCCTGATAAGACCACGTCTCTGGCAATGATACAAACTTTACAGGCGGAGAATAACAAAACTATAATGCTCATTAGGAAAAATATAAGTGCTATTTACATTACCATGTATTTCTAACGGTTCTATAGTTATGACGACAATTTGGGCACCTGGTATCTGTTTTTCCCCATTCTCTAATACAGTCAAGATGAAAAACATGGTTACAGTCGGGGAGAAGTCTTCCATCTTCTCCTTCTGTGTAATCTACTAGACAGACGGAACAATTTGAATGGTCTTCCTCGTTGTGAAAGGGATGAATAGGGAATGATTCAAAAACAGATGCTAAGTGTACAAGCTCGATATCATTTTGTTGTGCAGAGGGATAGTTAACTAAACAACTTCTAATGAGAAAACACAATAACACTGAGATAAACACCAAATAGATACTAAGTAATAGAAGAAACCAATTAATCGGGACACTTAGGTCTGGTGAATGTACGTCTGGAAATGGTTCACTTTGTGCTTCACCACTAGTAATGAACTCCATACGATCACTGCACGTATCCACCTCAACCTGTATGGGAAAAGAATAAATAAATGAGTGGCGGCTTAAATAAAAACTAAATAAATAAATGAATATAAAAATTTTCTATGGTATTAATTTGTTAATATTAATAAATTAACTTTGAAATTTCATACAAATAATAATAGAAAAATACAATGTACTGATTCACAGTTATAAAAATAAAATAAGATACACATTATGAAATGAATTTAAACTATTGCAGTTCAGTTTAAAATATATGGCCTGTGATCGGCCCTTGCAGCCGCAGCAGTGGATAAATTTATGGCCTGCACCCTCAGATTGTCTTAAAATGAATATACCGATGTCACGTCATTAGAGATGCAGCCTCTAGATGGTTGTTGGGCTTTACTGCGAAGGGCGCTGATAGGTGGAACGAATCGTTACAAGATACGGACTTATTTTAACATAACTATGGGTAACATAACTATGGGTCAGAGACAATTACTTTGATGTGTAAGGATAGTAATAGTAAATTGTTATATGATTGATGATTGTAGAGATAAGGATGACAATAAAGAAAAGAAATTGAAAATTAAAAAAAAAGAAATTAAAAAAAAAGAAAGAGAAGCTCTTGTTCCTCCCTAATCTCTCTCCCATCAACGACAGACCCCTACCCTCCATCATTTCCGGCCACCGCTCATGCAGTTCAGGTAGCTGATGATTTCTTTGTCACCGATGATTTCGTTCTCAGCCTCCTCTCGCATGAATCGGACCTCCAACGACGCAAATGGAGCTCAACAACGCAAATCAAGCTGTTTTCTGCACCAGCTTTTACTCGTTGATCTCAGGCAAGTTCTCGCCAATTTCGATCACAGTACACACTAAGGGTAGACGAAATTGACTCATTATCATGTGAAAGTTTCTCCTTTGTCAAACGGCGTTGTGGATGGTAAATGGTGAAGTCACCATGGTCCGTGACCTTTGAAGATTCTGTCAAAATAGTTGAAATCTGAAACTTGGGTTTTGTGTCACGTTTCAAGGTAACTGACCATTAATTAAGTTACCATTTTATCCTTTACATACAATCTCAAAGTCAAATAAAAAGTCTTTCTCTAAGTTATATATGGGCCCCATATCTCAGCTTTTTTTCAATTAAAATAATATCGTGATTTGGCAAAAAACTGTAACGGACTAATTTTTGGGCACTGTCAATAGTGATTTATCGGTCTGTAAATAGTACCACCGGTCCAAGACTTGGTATTATTTCGATCCGAAAAAATTACTACATGTGTTTATTGTCTTATTAAATATTTTTGGAGCATGTTTGCATAATTTACGTGGATAGAGAATATTTCATGAATATTTTCGGAGAGTTGCGGCAACTTATGGATATTATTTTCTGGCGAATTTTGGCAACTTATGAATATTAATTTTTAGTGTGGTATATTGAGGAAATAGATGAGAAAATATTTTTGTAGAGTTAATTTAATTAATTATTGGAGTTAAGTTATATTTGGACGTGAATTATTTGAGGAATATTTAGAGCCATTGAATGAGATTACATAAAAACTCAATCTTAGCCATTGATTTAGCATAAAATGGACAAACAAAGTTTCAATTTGCTACTTAATGGATTATCACCATTTTATCTACACCTTCTCTCTCCTCTCTTCTTCATCACCCACGCCATTTCTACCTTCTTCTTCCTCCTCCATTTCTTTCATTTTTACTCTACAAATCAATACAAAACCATCTAATTAAATAAAAAAAAATAATTAATCTCTAAGAACTAAGTAATAAAAGTCGAAATTGGGGATTAAAAGCTTGGAGAACTCAAGTTGCCATTGAAAGAGGTAAGTTGTGAAATTTGAATTTTATGATTTAATGGGTAGAATTCAAGGATTAGGCATGCAATAGATGCATTAAATCATGCTCCATTCCTTTTCTTTGTTAATTTTGATGTTAATGTGAATATTTTTCTATTTTAAAGAGATTGGAGAACCTTCAAACAAAGGGACAGGGAAGGCTTAGAGTGAAGTCTTCTAAGCTTTTTAAATCTTAATTTGAAGGTTAGTGCAATAATATTCTAATTTTCCTTTCATTCTCTTAAGTTTTAAATTTTAGGTTTTTGATGAAATTTGATGTTAGAGGTGTACTTAGGGTGAACTGGAAGTCATTTTCGATCCTTTTATCATTTCCATTTGCTTCTAACTTCTTCATGAAAGTTGTATCTCTATTTCTCAGCTTTCCAAAACATCCTCTTATGTTCAATTCCAATACTTGTAGCTCAATTTATGATTTAAATACCAAAACTGGTTCTATTATGATGTCTCACTTATATATCCGAATTGATTGTCCATTTTGGCCACTAAAATGGCAAGATAATGTCTTATGTTCTTCATAACAGTTGTAGTTCTACTTCTTATCTTTCTAAATCATCCTCTTGTGTTCAATTTGGATACCTATAGCTCAACTTATGATCTTTATACCAAAACTGGTTGTGCTGAATCTTGTTGGATTGTTGGTATGTGTTCTTGGATTTCTTTCACCCTCTTAGAAAATGATCTGGACTATTATCCCTTTATAACATTTGTATTATTTTATCTTAGCTTTCTAATGAATTAAGTTTCACTTAATTTGAAGTCCTAGAACTTCAGTTATACCCTGAGAACACAGCAAAAACAGGTTTATGAACATGCTGGAAATTTCTTGATTTAAGTACTTTTATACTATATTAAGTATATCTATTTTGAATATGTCCATTTGAATTTATTTTATTAAGTATAAAAAAAGGGAATGTGGTAATTTTCTTAAGTTGTAAGTAGAAATATTTTGAAATAAAAGGTGTTAATTATGAAATGGTTTTGAATAAGAAATGGTGGGTGAGAAATGAGATTTATTTGTGAAAGAATGGAATTATTTTGGCTCTACTATACTTGATTGATATGTGGTATGATGAGAGGTATTGTGATATGTGAGCATGCATGGGTTATCAGCCCATTATATTTGGTGGAGCTATGATCATATGCTAGGGTTATCAGCCCTTTATAAATAAGCGGACGCGCTTATTATTGTGATAGTGCTTGCACATTTGCACAGGCCACGCTTGGTGCTTCCATAGGCCACGAGTGTGATATTGGTGGGTGGTGCTTTCATAGGTCACGATTGTGTGATTGGTGGGTGGCGCTTCCACAAGCCACGATCGAATCTACTTACATTCTTTCGGTATTAGTACGAGCCTTAATAAAATAAAAATAGAATTTTATCTCATTATAAAAAACTGGAAACATAATGTTATTTGTGATATTTTCTAAATTATACTGAGTTTAGTAAAAATTTATGAAATGTGGATTTCTTTATCTTTTTTCAAAATATTTAGATTTAATTAGCACATTTTTGGTGCTTGATATGTTTTATGATTTA
>CANUEX010093102.1:0-21367 GCA_948099535.1 Jatropha multifida | reverse complement strand
TTTGTTCTTGATTTATTAGAATTTTGTGTAAATTTCACTATACATGCATAATTAATTATTAAGCATGGACAGAATTATATATATAATTCAGACTATGCTTGCAACTCCAAAAATTTGATCTGCACATAGTTTGAAGAAGTTTTTGTTTTCTTAATGAATGGTTCAGTCTGTTTAGGAACATTAATTACTCAACCATGATAATATTTATCACTTTCTTGAAATTCTCTCAAATCAATGTTTAAATTAAAAATCAAAACAAAGATTTTTGAACGTTTTGCCTTGACATTAGTTCTAAAGTTATTTATTATTTTAACTAATTTTTTCTATATAAATAGAACGCAATAACAGGAAATTTTTTCATATATATGTTTTATTTCACTTTAAAGAGTTGCTTTAAGCAACTTTATAGGCAGTGGCTATAGTTCTAAGAAGCTTGAAGCTTATTATAATTTCATTTTATTTAATATTTTCAAATTAGGATTCGGAAATATAAAATTACATAGGAATTGGAAGTTGCAAACAAAAGTAAAGTAGAACTGAAAAATAAATTGCTCAGATCTTATTTCTTTGAAAAATTACTGACTCTGTCCTATGCTACAAACTTATCAACAACGAGTCTTTACATGTTTCTTTTCCTTTTGCCTTTTCAGATTCTTTTAGCTTATTATAATCTCCACTTCTTTACCTTTTCTTTGTTAAATAAAAAATTCTTTTATTTATGGTTTATGGGTTGTTTCATTCATCAAATCAATAAATTTTTTTTAAAAAAATATTGTTATTTTATTTTATTAAATGTATTGTAAAAAATACTCTCCCAGCTACTTGTAATTGTTTAGCATATAGTTAACACTCATACACGGGATGTAAAATCAATAAACTTTCGTTTTCTCTTCTATTGGAATCAAATCAACTTCCAATTTCTCACTTTCATCTCTAGAGCTTTCTTCCCTCCTCTGTTGAGACACAAATTAAGCATGGCGTGTCAAAATAGGTTGACGTGTCGGGTTTAATACGAATTCATTTATGCGCGACACAATTAGAGTCAATGCAAATACGATTCATTTAATAATCGTGTCAAATTTGTTAACACGAACACTACTCGAAAATTAGGTAGGTGACACGAATACGACATGTGTAACCTGCCTAATATCATAACTCGTGTTGATCCATGTACGACATACTTAATCTATTTATACTATTTTTAACTTTTAATATATTTAACTCAAATTATATTAAAAATAAATGTCCATACATAAAAATAAAATACATAGATTCTTCGATATTTATAATTAAAAATAAAAATAAAAAACTCATACAACAATAAAGTTTAAATAAACAATAATACATTCAAATTGTTCATAAAAGCCCATATTAACAATAATCCATCATTCAAATTGTTCTAAAATAAACATATATAATTTAAACTACAGAGTGAGAGGAGGAAGAACAAATATCAACAACTCTGTGCGATTTCATAGACTCCATATTAAGCTTCATAATATTTTTTTTGACTGAGAAGCAAAGTAAAGGTTGGTTAAAACAAAAAAAAATTATCTTATAGTCTTTATTTGGTGAAAATTGATGCTAATAGATATAAACAAAAGACCCACCATGTTTGCATTTATGTATAAGCCTATGAGGCAGAGACAGTTAAACCCCACCAGTGCTAATTTAAATCATGGAATATTTATTTTAGAGGTACAACATTTGAAAATACATTCAGTGATGAGCGAAATTCAACAAAAACCCAACATTAGCAATTCATTATTTCAGATTTTACTATGTTTTTTATTTTATTTTTCGGATTTCAATTCTTATTTTTAACTTAAAATCCATGAGACACGGTGTAAAATACATTGCAAATTCCAGAAAAAGATGCAATACAAATACACATTCCAGTCACTGTACATATTTTATACGCATGAGACTAGTACACATTTTATAGCCATTAAAAAAATTCAATATATCATCAATTATTTGGCGAAAAAATAGAACTGAGAATCATTTTTCAAATTAAAATAAAATAAATTTGAGACATTCAGGAAGTAAAATAATAAATAAATTCAAAATGTTGGTCAACAAATAGAATAATCATTATTAAATAAATGAAATGAAAAAGCTGCCATATTTGTATGCAATGAAAAACCTAGAGTATGATCTAATACTAATGGAAAAAAATGTAAAATTATCTAAATAAAGAAAAATCTAAAAAATAAAAGAAATAGTGTAAACCGACCAATGAAGGTCGATGAAGAAGTCTATAAAAGACTTATGCGTGAGTGAATGTGAAGTAACCAACAAACGTAAAACAAATAACCAAAATACTCCTTGTAAATTTCTCTTTAGTCCTTAATAAAATCACTAAATTAATTTAGTCCACATACTATTTTACCTTCTTCAATTACATCCAATTATCACTTACACCTCAAATTATTCATCCCATCTCCCTAAAAAATTCAACTTAGTATTAGAGTCTAGTTCCATTAAACTTTGGACAATAACCAAACTTTCTACTCTCCAAAAATTACTGTACACAAATTGCCTTCAAACCATAATCTCATTACTATAACCTCTTCCTCAATTAATAAATTGCTATAAATTTTTTCTGGATAAAATTATAATTATTGGGCCATTAGATTGAAAATATATTTTATTTTTCAAGAATTATGAAAAATTGTGGAAGACAGAGTAACAGAGCGACGCAGTTCAACTCCAAATGCAGAAGAGCAAAAACAAGCTAAAAGAAGATAAGAAGAAAGATGCAGATGCTTTATATTACATCCAAATGGCATTGGCGGAATCAATTTTTTCAAGAATCGTTGGAGCCAAGTCTACTAGAGAAGCAAGGAAAACGTTGAAGGAGGAGTTTCAAGGCAGTGTTAAGCTATGCATTGCTAAACCTCAAATTCTAAAAAGATATTTTGGAAATCTAAAGTTGAAAGATTTTGAGACCATCAGTGAGTATTATTCTAGAGTAAAAGAAATAGCAAATCAATTAATAATATATGGAGATGATATTTTTCAATAAAAAAGTGATTGAGAAAATATTGGCCATTGTTATTGAAAAATTTGATCCACTAGCAACGACTATTGAACAGTTTAAGGATTTAACCACTTTATCCGTAACTGAGCTAGTTGGATCCTTAGAAGTTTATGAGCAAAGATTGAGAAGGTGTGATCAAGATTCCATTGAAAGTGCATTTCAATCTAAATAAATATATGGTTTCAGAAATCTAAATTTGGAAGTAAAAAATTAAAGAGTTTTCTAGAAGTGAAGAAAATAAAAAGAATAATCAAAATCAAAGAAAAGGTAAATATCCGCTATGCCCAATATATAAAAAAATCAATCATCTCGAGAAAGATTACTTCTTTAGGGAAAATAATCAATGTCGATACTGTAAAAAATATGGTCACATGGAGAAAGACTGTCAACTCAAGCAAAGATATCAAGCCAACTACTCTAAAAAAAAAGACCAAGAATATCATATTTTTTATGCATGTCATTCAACCATAGAACAAAAGGAAGAAAAGAAAAGCGAAGCTTGGTATTTAAATGGCGGGTGCAACAATCATATGACTCTTAATGAGGAAGCCTTTCACAAGCTAGACAAGACCTTTGAATCAAATGTGCTACTAGGCAATGAACATCTTGTCGACGTTAAAGGCATTAGCACTCTTACAATTAATACAAGAAGAGGTATGCAATTTATAAGAGAAGTTATTTGTATACCAGATTTAAAAACAAATCTACTCAGTATAGGCCAGATGACGGAGAGAGGCTATGAACTCAACTTCAAAGGAGATATGTGCACCATATATGATAATAAAAATAAAAATTTGGTAAAAATGCAACAACAAAGAAGCTTTCCAATTCACTACCAAAAAATTGAGACAGTTATGGTGGCATAAGAAGATAAATGATGGCTATGGCATTAAAGATTTGGTCACTTCAACTTTCATGGACTGGAGGTTCTTCATCATCTAAAGATGGTAAAGACTTACCAGCAATTCAAGTAACTAATCAAGTATACAAGGAATGTCTTTTAGGCAAGCAACACATAAAACTATTTCTAAAAGGAGGTTCATGGAGAGCAAAAGAAGTTTTGGAGCTAATTCACACTAATATTTATGGACCAACGAAGACACCATCCATCTGTCAAACAGGTATTTTATCATTTTCATTGATGACTATACGACTTGGGTGTACTTCATACGAGAAGGGTCAGAAGTTTTCAAGATCTTCAAGAGATTAAAGAATTTTGTCGAAAATTAAAGTGGCAAGAACATTAAAGTAATAAAAAGTGATTGTGGCAAAGAGTATATTTTAAAAGAGTTTGAAAAGTTCTATGAAGACGAAGGCATCGATAAACAACTTACTGTTGGATATACTCTAGAACAGAATGACGTATTTGAAAGAAAAAAACAGAACAATTATGGAGATGGCATGATCAATGCTTGAAGAAAAATGCATGCCAAAGATATTTTGCACAAAAGCAGTCTATCTACTTAATCGATGTCCAACAAGGGCGATACAAAAAAGAGACTGCTATAGAAACATGGAGTGGAAGGAGGTCATCAGCTTAACACTTCAGACTTTTTGGATGCATTTACTATGTTCACATACAAAAAAAAGGCACAAGCTCGAAAAAAAGACAGAAAAAGGAACCTTCCTCGGCTATAGTACACAATCAAAAGGCAATTGAGTTTACAAGCTAAGAACAAAGAAATTAATCGTGAGTTGAGACATTGAATTTGATGAAGATGGAACTTGAAATTGGGAAGAAAATAAAGTTGAAAAGCAAATCTTGGTTCCAAGGATTTCAAGATCAGAGGAACGCCAAGAAGAAGAACGAGGGACTTCATCACAACAACCACCAAAAGATGAGTCATCTCCAACAAGTATAAAAGAAGTCTCATATCCTGAACCACCACTAACAAGTGCAAGAAAAGATGGGGGGAACAAGATGAATAAGAAGTAGAGTAACGGTTAAGAAGGTCCACGAGGATGTGAAAACCAAATCCAAAGTATGCAAATACTGCTAAATAGATACAAGAAACTTACCAATGTAATTTTATCACTACAGAGCCAATAAGCTTTGATGAAGCAATACAATAAAAAGAATGGGTTGATGCAATGGATGAAAAAATCAAGATGATAAAGAAGAATGAAACATGGAAGCTAGTACACAAGCCAAATGACAAAGGAGAAATCTCAATGCAATTATGCAAGATCGATGAGCAAGTTGTTAATATTTTTAGTAATGCGGTCTCAATCGAGAAGTTCATTTACTTTAAAGAGCTACTTGGAGTTAAAGATTTTTCTAACTAGAGGAGAAGTGTTAGAAATCAATCTAGAAAAATCTAGACTACTCTCAAAATATCTAGATTATCTAATACTAATGGAGAAAGATGTAGAATTATCTAAATAAAGAAAAATCAAGAAAATAAAAAAGAATAGTGCAAACCTACTTATGAAAGTCGGTGAAGAAGCCTATAAAAGGCTTGTGTGTGAGTGAGTGTGGAGCAACGAACAAATGCAAAATAAACAACCAAAATACTCCTTATAAATATCTTTTTAGTCCTTAATAAAATCACTAATTCAATCTAGTCCACATACTATTTTACCTTCTTCAATTGCATCTAATTATCACTTACACCTTAAATTATCCATTCCATCCCTAAAAAATTCAATTCATATTATAATCACTAACCTGATTGGAGAAGTGATTGGTTGATTGCATTACTTAGGATGATTCGAGAGGTTGGAGGTTGGAGGAGAGTGCCTGAATATGAGAAAATGAATTAGGGTTTTTAATTTCAATATTTATATTTGAGAGTAAAATTACTTTTTTACCCTTAGATAAATGGAACATTCGTCCAATTCGCGTGTCAATCCATGACACAACACGTATATATTCGTGTTATAAATGAATAACCCGTTTATAACACAAACTCATTTAAGCTCAACCCTAACTTGTTTATTTTACGTGTCAGGCGAATTGTGTTCGCGTATCATAATCCATTTTGACACCTTTAAAGCATGTAAATGTGGAGAGGGGTTGATTCTCGTCTCTTGTGACAGCCCCTCCCTTTTATTTCTGATTTTGTTGCAAATTTTTATTACTTTTATTAAATAAATTACATATCTATGTCTATTTGGCATTAATTTATTTTGTTTATATTTCTATTATTTTCTATGATTTATTTTCATCTTGTGTGAATTTTATAATCTTTCCATTTTATATGGAGTATATATTTTGTTTTATTTGAACTTGTGAGTAATTTATGGAGAATTTAAATGATGATCTTATCTTTTGAAACCTAATAGTGCGATATATTTTTCCATTGAATTTAGTGTTTTAATCCTTTGTATTCGTCAAAAGAATTTAGTTCATGGATAATTAGGCCACGTACGGAAGATTCATGCTATGTCTGAGAAGAGGAAGGAAGTAAAAATAAGGGTAGAAGTAAAATAAAGGTATAAAATTTTACTATTCATTTTCCTCTTAAGATGGAGTGAAAATATAGTAAAAAGGGTGTAAAATAAATTTATTTTTCAGCCTCCTTAATATTTTCACCCAAACCGAACAAGGAATTTTAAGAATCTCAAGGCATTTTCACCTCTATTTTACATCCTTCCTATATCCTACCTCCCTCTAAAAAAACCCATTAGAAAGTTTGTCTAGCCAGTCACTTTGAAGATCTATTAATTTTTTCAAATTTACCTTACAATTCTCATTAGAATTTTTTATTAGGTCAGCAAAGATTAATAATTATTTTAGTATTAATAGTTTTGTTCTATATTTGATTTTCAAGAGAGGGATCATGTCCTAATTATATTATTTATATTGATTTAAATTTTTTAATAAAAATTGAATATATTATATTAAAAAAATCAACTTCCAATTTATTAAAATAATTTCCATTCTTATAGTTTATTTTTCTTTTGTCTCTTTTTCTTCAACCTTTCCTTTTAATTAAAAAGTATGAACGTGTTTCATGAACCCTTAAATTTTAAAACTGTAAATAATTTTCGTGTTTAGATCTGAGTTTTTCTTTTTTTCCTTTTTTTTTTTGGAAAATAAGATCTGAGATTAATTACTATTTTGAGGTTTGATCTAATTTATAAAACATAAAACGATATTTTTATTTTAAAAATAAAAAAATATAATTTAGACTTTTTTAGTATAATTAGGATATATAATCCCCTCGGAAGTAAAATGTAAACGTTTTTGTGATCTCAACAAAATGTAATTTTGTAATTGATAGAAAAATTATTTACTATTAAAAATAAACTTGCCACCACTGTAATTTTTTTAACAAATTTAAAATTAAGTAGTTTAAATAACAAAAAGATATAAAATAAAATTTTATATTACCTTTATTTTATAATACTTGTCATATTTGGAATTTCACGTTGCTTAAAAAAATTATTAAATTTATCTAAGTTACAATAAATTATTGAATAAATAGACTATATTATCCTTAATTTAATACTAATTCTCTAAGAAAACCAATAAATTGAAATAATAATTATTAATCATATACAAAAAATAAACATGAAAAAATGAATTTATTACTCTTTAAAATCACAAATGTGATAAGTATTTTGAAATAAGCTATTTTCTCAAGTGTGATAAATATTATAGAATAGAGTTAGTATAGCATAGTCCAATTTTATTATATAACAAATAGAAACTAAATCATTTTTTAGATCCGAATTAAATTATTTTAAAAAAAAAACTACTCAAAATTAATAATTTAGAATTGCAAATTTATTTATTATTTATTTTTGGAAATTTAATTCATTGAAACAAAAGCAAAAAAAGAGAAAAGGAAAGTATTTGTGGGAAGCAGCTTGGCACAAAGTAACATTAAACAATAATTGATAGGCATCAGCCAAAAAGCAATAAAGAAGGAGAAATCATTGTATATGACATCCACTTCATTTCAATCCTTCTCTCCATTCTGCTGAATAATAGAGTCAAATTGCTCTTCAGCTGGAACTTTTGGCTTGTTGCTCATCACCTCTTCATATATTCTTTGCTTGCAGGTAATATTCATTTTCCCCTCTCTTCAATTATAATTATATATATTGATGTTATCAGAGATAAAGAATAGTTTAGTTCAATTAAAAGTATTTTGTTATAATTTTCTTAATCACCCTGTAAAAATTTTAAATGATAGCTCAGAATATAACGTTTTATTTTTATTTTTTTTGAATGAGAGTTCTTAGTTAATACCATAAAAATATAATTAAATCTCTATTTTTTGCTTGTCTTTTTAACATTTCATAAGTATTTTCCACAAACTGTTATTTGTAAGTTGTGGAGCAGTGTAAACTGACTTTCTACGTGATTAATAGTTATTTGCTGTTCTTGGCTGCTATTTATTTTAATAATTATTAACTGTTTTAGTAATTTTTAATTTATAGATTTTAACGACTAGTTGTTAACTGTTTAAATAGTAGTTGAAAGGGAAGTGTTTGATGAAAATGTTGTTTGATCGGTAATAAATTTAAAATGATAAAAAAAGGCATTGAAATATTTAAATAGAATTTTCAATTAAATTTATTACAAAAAATTATTTCATTATACCTAAATTTTCAAAATTTAAGGGAGTATAAATTGAAAAGTTTACTATTTTATAAATAAAATTGAAAATTTTTAATAGCTTAGAGGATCAATATTTTTAATTTTTAATATTTGTTTAAGTTCAAATACAAATATATAAATAGATTTTTTTTCTTTTACTATCAAATATTAATAAGCCAAACATTAAGATAATCAAATAGGTAATGTGATAATAGAAATTTTATATTAATTAACGATAAGGATAAGAGAGTAAAAAAAGTGAAATACCAGACATTAGGTAAGATAAGGTATTAGAAAACACTACTGTATATATCAAGTTACGTAATATAACAATTCAGAGAAATAATATTTTAGCTATTTCAAAATATTAAACTTTATTCTAAATATTAGTGCTAAATACGCTCTAAGTAATCTTTCATAAAAAATAAAAAGTTAACCCATATAATTTAATTTAAATTATTATAATATTTAATAATTATTAAAATAATTAATTTTACGAACGGAGCATTTATTGTGAAATCGAATGGAGACCGCAGGAATCAATAGTTTCTGGTCCAAGAGATGATTGACTGTAGCTACGATAATAAATTACACTAGAAGGAAAATCTTAAAAATTAATTTCTTTTGCAGGAAACTGCAGACGAAGACAGACATTATGGCTCTAGTAGATGCCATGATTTCAACTCTAATACAAAAACTTTCCACAGTCCTCAAAGCTCAGCATCAGAATTACCACTCTGACTTTGAAAACGAGTTTCAAGTCATGAAGGGGCGGCTTCGTAATATAGAATCCTTACTTGGTGACATTGATGGCCGTAATGAACAAAGCTTCCAAGAAATCTTTACTCGATTCAGAAATTTAATGTACGAAGCAGATGATACACTGACAGACTGGTTAGTTGCACAACAACATTCCAAAAATGGCCACCTCTCCAAAATATTTCGTCCCAATAAATTTCTCTTTCGCCTTCAAACAAGCAAGAAATTACAAGATATTAATGCAAGACTGAAGGAGTTCGACAATACGTTTGGCCAGCATTTGAAAAAACGAGTAGAAGGTCCCAGTGCAGAAGAAGACTACATAGAGCAGCAGAAGAATATCCAAAATCCAATATTTGTATCCGATGATGATCATAATGGTATAATCGGACTTGAAAGTGATGTCAAAAAAATTGAAGATTGGATTTTTGCTCCAAATTCTAAGCTTCAGAAGGTTGGCATTGTTGGGATGGGAGGACTGGGTAAAACTACACTTGCCATGAAAATTTTTAATGATAGTTTTGTATATAAACATTTCGAAAAGAGGATCTGGGTGTCCATTTCTCAAAGTTTTAGCGGGGAGAAGATCTTGAGAAGCATCTTGCAGCAATTAGGAGCTGAACTTGTGGATCAACAATTAGAAGATATTAATCAAATGTTGCAGAAAATTATTTCACTGCTGAGAAGAAAGATGTGTCTCATTATTTTGGACGACTTATGGGAGACAGGTCTAAAATGGTGGATGGGTTTTTTCTCTACACTACCAGAAAATGATTGTGCAGGTAGTAGATTTATTATCACTACAAGAAACATAGATGTGGCACGTGCTATTCAAGTTGACAACATTCATCAGCCTAAAGTTCTTAGTGAAAGTGAGAGCTGGTTGTTGTTTTCAAAGCATGCATTTGTTCGTATGTGTGAGGATAAAAGCCTGATTGAAAAATTTGAACCAGTTGGAAAGAAAATTGTGGCTCAATGTGATGGTCATCCATTGGCGATCAAGACAATAGGAGCTTTGCTTGCATCGAGAGAGGTTTCTCTTGATGAGTGGGAGAGTATTTGTGACAACTTTTCTATATCCAACATCCCACAAGAAAATGTTGCCGTAATGACTTCTCTGCGACTTAGTTATGAAGCACTTCCAACTCATCTAAAGCAATGTCTGCTATCTTTCTCCATTTATCCAGAAGATTTTGAAATACCAGCTAAAGAGCTGGTATATTGGTGGGTTGGAGAGGGCTTTATCTTGGGTGCCAATAAGTCGAAAACCGTAATAGAGTTGGGTTTTGAGCATTTATCTCAACTTATCAGTAGATGCCTTGTTGAAGTTGTGAAAAGGCGAGGATTTGATGGAAGAGTCTATATCTGCAAAATGCACGATCTTGTGCGAGACTTGACTCTTATGATGGCAAATGAAGAGAGAGTTTGCTGTTTCGACAAAGAAGGCAAGCAAAAATTGGATAAGGAGACACGATGGTTTGGTTTTGCAGGTGAAAAGAATGCAAACTCATTGAACAAAAGTCCAAACTTGAGAGCATTGTTTGTTATGACTAGTGATAAAGCTCCATTAAACCACAACTTGGGTTCACTTCTTTCTCTTAGGGCATTGGACTTGTCTAACAATAAGCTGGACAATGCTGCTTTGAAGAATCTGATGAACTGGATTACTTCACTCAAACGCCTCGCATATCTAAATATAAGCGGAGCGAAGGGGCTCCAAGAAATACCAGATTCTATATGCAAACTCCGAAATCTGCAGCTTTTAGTTTTAACTGGATGTCCTGAACTTTACAAAGTAAGCCCTTTAGTTACCCAACTAAAAAGATTACTAGTTTTGGACTTGAGCTATTGCGATAAGCTTCAATACCTACCTCGTGGAATAGGGAGGCTTGTGCAACTTGAACAACTATCAGGACTCAGACTCGCACCTCAAGCCAACAAGAGCAGTTGTCAACTTGTTGAGATTGAAAAACTAGTAGAGTTAAGAGTACTGCAAGTGAACTTGAGCGACGACAGTGAAATAACAGAAAAGGAACGGGATGTCCTGTCAAAACTGAAGAAACTGGAAGTTTTAGCCATTAATTTTGACAGTGAAATACAAGAGTGGGAGAGAATTGTTGAAATGTTAGATCATATTTCACCTCCAGAAGGATTAAAGGAGTTGTATCTAAGGGGTTACTATCTTGAAACCATGCCGAGATGGTTTAGACCTGGGAATTTCCCTAATTTAGCTTATCTTTGCATAGAAGAAGCACATTTAGTTCAAATCTGTGCAAATGAGAGTAATATTAGTTGGAATTTGGAAGGTTTGCGGTTGAGGCTGTTGCCATACTTAAAGATGGACTGGAACAACTTAAGAGAGCAAATGCCTTTACTATGCTATGCAGAGGTGAGTGGCTGTTATCAAATAGTCAATTTTCCCTCTTCTACAGACAAGCCAGGGACTTGTATCTGGAGGCGAAATTAATAATAAAATGGAAAATCAATAATAATTGTAATATGTTATGTTGTTATAAAGAAAGTGTATATGTAGTGGAATTCTTGTGTTGCGTTCTGATATGGTGGTTGGTGATGCAATTAGATCTTGTAAAATATGTTCAGTTGCATCTTTTTTTTTTTTAGCTTGATTTGTAATTTCTCTTTTTGATGGTAATTTTTTTTATGTTCAATCACATGCATGAGCTGGGTTTTACACTAGGAACAGATTTTATTGCCATCAACATTTCTAATGGGATGTCCTACTGCCTCTGCCTTACAAAATTCGTAAATCTTTCTGGTTTAACAAATTCCTTTTTCATTACACATTCTATGCCTCCATTGTTGGCTTTCTGCAACAGCAATTGATCCTGTATATATACATATACCCACCTGAGATATATATTTATATGCATGCATCATCATTTGGCATGCTGAAAAAAAGCTGTCACAAGTATTTTTTATACAACCATCTGCAGAATTCAAGTATATCATCATGAATCCACATAATTCATTCATACCTGTTTATTGAATTGATATATTGATATTGTTTTTAATATAAATTTATTTTTAGTTCAATATATTATAAATATTCCAGAAACACTCTTATGAATTTTTTATTTTTTTGGACCAAGTGATATATAAAATATCGAGAAAATAAATAAAAATATGAAAAATATTTATCTACACTCAATATATATATATATATACAAAAATAATTACAAATAGTGTTTTGCTTCAAACTGGACTCTTCTTGCACGGTAGAAAAACAGAACAATAATATTTTATTTAAAAAAAAAACCTTTATTTTTTATTGGCAGCTAACTAAAACAATAAATATGGTATTTGTTGATTAAATTAACTAATGTTTGTTCTGGAAAAGAAATCCAACTTCATTAGGGTTTCATATCCTAATCCTATTCCAACTCTTTTTACCGCAGAAATCATATACATTTAACCAGTGAACCATAGATCCATTCTTCTGCTCAAACGACAATTTTCCATGTCAAATTTTATTGAAAAGCTACAACTAGCAAATCACCTTTTTCCCACTGAAATTATTGAAGAGATACTCTTGAAATTACCTGTTAAGTCTCTGCTCCGATTCAAGTCTGTATCGAAACAATGGCAATCTCTGATTGCAGATCATCGTTTCATCCAGTTAGTCCTCAACCAAAACCGCCATAAAATTCTCCTTCAAGCGGAAAATTCTCTCTCTTTTCGCTCTGTAGACTTGGAACCACTATTGTCAAAGCCAGAAAATTCTTATCATACTGCAACATTAGTCATGACAGAAGAAGAATTAAAGTTAAGAAATTTCAAGGCGAGCGTCGAAGGTTCTTGTGATGGCTTAGTTTTACTGCATTTATCATCTGATTTAAGTGACCAAATGATTCTTTGGAATCCATCTACCAGAGAAACCAGAGTGATTCCGAACCCGCCTGTCCATTCTGGTTTGAGCAAATTGTGGGCCAAATGGAGACATGGTATTGGATATGATTCCTCTGCTGATGATTACAAACTGCTGAGAATTTGTTTCCTGCCAAGAGAAATCACATCTAAAGAGGAAGATATCACCTTGCGAATATTTTCACTTAGAACTAATTCTTGGAAAACAATTGATCCCCGCAAAGGCTACAATGGGTTATCTTACGTGTCAATCTTATTCCTGAATGGAGCAATTCACTTGGTAGTTAATAACAGAAAATCAAGTTCAGGTGAAATAATCTCTTATGATTTATCAGAAAACAAGTTTTCAGAAACATTGTTGCCTAATCAGATGAGAATAAAATCACTGGAGTTATTGGAAATTAATGGAAGTTTATGTTTCATTGAAACCACTCGTTCAGAGAGAACTATAATTTGGGAAATCAAGGACAAGGAATGTAGAGCAAGGGCAGAATTTATGTTCCCTATATATTGGTCAAAATTTCGCTTATTCTTCGAGGGCAAACTTGTCTGGCTAAAGCATACACAAAAGCAGCTTTGTATTTGCGATTTGGAAGAACAAAATTCATGCAAGGAACTATTTTTGACTCACGGCTCTCTCATCTACTTTGGTAGAACCAATTATGTGGAGAGTCTTGTATCTCCCAATTGGTATTTATACACAAATTGATTGTATCCAGGTGATTCTTCTCTCTTTTTTTTTCCTTCAATTTTTCAAAACTATGAAAAACTAAGAGAAATGTTCTTGACAATGAGTGCATTCTCATTCTGCTATCCCGGCTTACGATTGGAATAAATTCACAACTATCTAACAAACAAGTCACGGTATTGAACGTTTTTTTTTCTTGTTTGCATATATAGAAGGAAAGAGATTAGAACATCAATATCTTTCCAAAATTTAAAATATGCACTAACAATTAGGCTAAGTCTGAAGGTGCATACTGAATTTTACATATATATATAAAGACCTAGCAAGTGTGGCTGTTCATCCCCACATTATATGCACCAAAGCTATAAGCTAGCCAGCTCAAGAAGGGAATTTTGTCCTCCTTTCCACTGATTATTTCAAGAGTTCAGTGACCATATAACACATTCAAGTCCAATATAGCATTTGAGTAAACTTGATCATCACTTGACATTGATCTCTTCATCAACCAATTTCAGAAAATTCCATTTTCAAATAAAGAACCACCTTGCAGTTGCACATAAGATTCGATTCCAAGTTCTGAAGTAGAAAAGAATCATATAATCGCATGCATTAACTACCCTCCTAATATTGGTAGAAATATTTTCATGAAATCTTTAACAACTTGAGAAAGCCTCTCTAATATTGGATCATTTTTAATTTGTTACATTGAGAAAAATTGATCAAAAACCATACTGGAGGGGAAGAAATTCTTAAATAGACATAATCTACCAAAATCAATTATGATCCAATGAGTATTCAAGAATTTCTCCCAGATCCAGAGGCCAATCGTGAAACACAGGAAAAAATTAGTAAACTACCAAGGCGCAAACAACTAAATAAATAAAAGATGAGATTCATGTTGCTTGAAGAGGAAGGAGAGAACCTAGTGTTTGTGTTGCCAAATTCATGTAAATACACTGATTTATTCATTCCACACAAAAGTAAAAAATACCCGCCTGAAATAGATAAAGATGACAATCGTACTACAAGTTTGAACTCTTTGATTTTTCTGTTTGCAGTTCAGAAATTCATGAGGAGATCTTTCTTGTAACAACTCCCAAGCAAGTATGTGTGTAAGCTCTTTCTTTTTTCTCTTTCCTTTTTTTTTTTTCTGGTTTATCAGGCTCCAGCAAGGATTTGACAACCTAATAGTTTTCGAGACAACTCCTACACAATTGAGCCAAAGTACAAGCTCTTTTTGAATTCATCATTTCAAGTAAAGAAAAATGACTGATTCAAGATCCATCAAATATAGAACTCTTTTTGCTCACCTTTGAAGAGGGGGAAAGCCTGCAATTGAATTGTCATTTTAGTGCATATCATCTCCATTTTCAGCATGATTAATCAAAAGCTTGAATTGATCGTTGCCTTTGCACGCTTCTATCTCACGTGCACATTTTGCTACTGAAACATTGGGATACCAGAGCTGCAACTCTTGCAAGGTGGGCATTTGTTGCATAGAAAATGGAAGACCCTTGAGACCTGAACATCTGTTTATCACAACACTTATCAGGCTTGGCATGGACCCTGGCGCTATTTGCCAGTTAGTCACACCCAGATTGACTAATTTCAGAACTTCCAACTGGGGGAAAGCACCTTGAGCGCAATTCAACACATCTCCACTATATGCTGCATCTTTTAACTTCAAAACTTGGAGTTTCGGTAGCCGCTTCCCCAATAACTCCATTGGATCATCTTTAAGCTGTGTCTGTGACAATGTCAGCCTGATGAGTGATGATGGAAAATCGATCGAACTTGGAATGCAAATGACAGGTTGGTACCGGCGATCTCTCATCAGCTTCAACTTCTGAAGGTGTTGCAGCTTGGAAAGGTTCTTGAAAGCCAGACTCTTGCTGTTCTCTATATCTCCATATATTCCCAACTTGACAAGGTTTGGCACTAAAGAGAGTGCAGTCCTTGTGCAGCTATCTGGACTTATGCTTGACAAAGTCTGGAGATTGTTCAGATAATCCCGTTCCTTGATCATTTTCTTAGGTGGTTCTGCAAGAACAGCTTCTCCGTTGAAGTAGAAATGTCTCAACCGCCGCATCTTCCAAATATTTATGGTAGGCCGTTCAATCAGTGGAGCAGTGACATCTAGAGTCTCCAAGTTCCAAAGATTGCATATGGATAATGGCAAAGTGACAGCAGAGTCACTCTTCAACCGCAAATACCTCAGGCATATAAATTTATAGAGTTCATTTGGGATATCATCAACATATACATCCCACAAGTCCAAAACCCTTAGCAACATATGCCTTTTGCAAAGCGATTTCCAATGCTTTGAAGAAAGTCGTTTGTCGTCATTGTGCTCAAAACAAATGAGAGACCGAAGGTTTGAAGAAGCACAATTAGCACTGATACATGGCAGAGGGTTAGAGTGAATCCCCAATCTTCGCGAGTCCCCTGGCAATAAAGAATGATCATGCCTATAAACTGCAAGAAATTTTTTCTTTAAGGCCTCAGAAATGCAGAATTCTCGCAAAAGGTCATGGATGCGACATGACTTGATACTACCATCAAATTTTTGGGTTGCAACCTGTACCAAATTTCGATCAGCAAGCTCTTCCAAGCAGTCATATGCCACATCCTCAGGTGACATTTGTCCTTTTTCTGGTATGAACCCCTCTGCTAGCCACAACAACGTAAGTTGCTTGGCAGAAATCTCATGATCTTCAGGGAAAAGACCTAAATAGAGAAAGCACGGCCTTAAATGATCCGGCAAGTCTTCATAGCTCCAAGAGAGTATCTTTGAGCACCTCTCAGTGTGTTCATTGATAAATTGACTCACCCTTGATGACACCCTAAACCACCATTTAGTTGTCTTCTCTTTCTTTAGCAAAACTCCAGCTATGACGACAATGGCCAAAGGCAAACCTCCACACTCTTTGGCAATTTGTTTTCCTGGATCCTCAAGCTTCAAATCTGGGCATTCTTGTTTCCCAAATACCTTTAAACACAAAAGCTTCCAACTGTCTTCATCCGTCAAGAATTTAAGATAATGAGGATCATTGCTAGGATTTGCAGATAAAGCCACTTCCTTTTTCCGAGTTGTAAGGATGATTCTACTCCCCCTAAGATTATTAGGAAAGCAATGTTGCATCTTTTCCCACAGGTCAGTTTCCCAAACATCATCCAACACAATCAAATATCTTCTAGCACCTCTCAAATACCCACGAAGCTCCAAACCCAACTCCTTATCAGTCATTTTTTTCATTTCATCAGTTAATAACATAATAGACTTCGTAACAGCCTCTAATAATTCTCTAACCGAATAATCTTTAGACACAACAACCCATGCCTTATGATCAAACCAACTTAAAACAATAGGATCATTATATACTTTAGCAGCAAGAGTGGTCTTACCGATGCCGCCCATGCCAACAATAGGGATAACATCTCGTTCTGCTTTTCCTTTAGTTAGTCGCTCTTTTATCATTTTTGCTTCGAGATCAAAGCCAACGACATCAGTTTCTTCAATTGGAAGTCGTTTTCTACTATCCGAGGCTTCAGCACAAGCTGAAACTTCAGAAGACTTTTCAATTCTGAACTTGTCCCTGTTTCCATACAAAGTATTGAATCTTGTATTGATGATTGTGATCTCCTCTGCGACACGTCGTCGAACAGTTAGTTGATAATATTTGGATTTGACCGATTCCCAAAAATTGTAGCCTTGTTTTTGGAAATCAAAAGCAACGTACTCATCAATAACGTCTTCTGCTTGATGGACTAAGTCCCAGATCTGGCTTATGTATTCTTCGGTTAGAGCTTGATCATGATGGTTGTGTTTGCCTTCGAAGCTTTTGAGGTAGGAATGAGTTAGCTTTAGCTCGCGCTTTAGTGTCCTGACTTCGTCTTCCACTCCAAGAAGTAAATTTGCTTCATGGTTTAGTAGCCTTGCCAGGTTATCAAGAAGAAACCCAACTAGAACATCCGCCATAGCTGCAATCTCTCTGTCTGTAAGTTTTTATTTTCAAATGACTATCCAAACTCCGATCTGATTGATGCCCAATTTCTTTTACTTCACCAACGGATCGCTGTAAATGGATGAGAACCTTCGTTTTTTGTTTATTTAGCATGAAAATGCTAAGAACTTGCACTGCCGCCCAGTTGGAGAGACAGGTAGAACAAAAAAAGACCGTGTATTATAAGGAAAAGCTCTGAGACATATAATTAATTCATCTTTATCCTTTTTAAAATATATCAATTTATTTCTATATTCTGTTTTTATTATATTACTAAGTACTTCTATTTACTTTTTATATTTTTTTATTAAATCAATAAAAAAATATAAAAATTAAATAAAAAATATTAAAATATTATATAAAAAAAATTACAGTATAATTTTTATAATTTGAAAAATATAACTAATATGTTCCTATATTTTAAAAAATAAAAAGGATATTTTCATAAAGTATTTAATGGAAAAAAAAAGCAAAAATTAGATGGTGTAACCTTATAGTCTAAAAAAAATAAATTATAAAGACATTTTAATCTATTTAAAAAAACAGAGGCGAACTAATTATATTTTACGATCTACAAAGATTCTATTGTATTAATGATAAAAAAGTTAAAATTTATAATGATAAAAAAAAGTAAAATAAAAAATGATAAATTTTATTATTTTATTTTATTTTAAAATCAATATAAAAAGAATTAACTGGCTATAAATTTATGAATAGATAATTTATTTTAAATAATTAAAAGTTGTATAATTATCAACTTATCATGTTTTAATTCTCTAACACTATAATTAATCAATTACATTTAACATAATTTAATAAAAAATAATTTTTAATATAAAATAATAACTATCCACATCATTAAAATTCATAAATTAAGTGTCAATCAAATTTATATAAATTGTTACTTTTTATTTTTTTTGAAAATTGGGAATGGTCCAATTATTATTAATGCTATCAAAACCATTAAATCAGAAATAAAGTATGGATAGTCAATATCTCAATCCATAAAACCGATTATTAAAACAAATGACCGAGCTATGGAATAAGTTGTATAGCTCATTGATTTTTTAGCAAAACTAATGGAAGAAGAAATAAACTCATTAAAAAGAGTTTTACATTCTGAAAAAATAGAACCAACATTTAAAGAAACTATATCCTGTGGATATAAATTATTACTTAATATGTTATTAATTCTCCAACCTCATGTTAATCAATTACATTTAACATAATTTTTTTTTATAAAACATTTAAGACGATTTAATTCAATCAATAAACAACTATAAATTAATATATTACATATGTCATTAATTGAAATCATGTGGCAACACCGGGGGAAATTTGCCTGTTATATATAGATAGATACACAAGTTTACAACGTGTAACATCCATTATTCGGTCTTATGAGATTAAACAGTGAATGTTACTGGATTTGCATAAACACAATTATGCAAATACTGCATAATTATTTTATGCATTGTGCTTATTATTTCTAACTCAGTAAGAGCAAAGTTAAAATGAAATTTAGGAAATATAAGAGAATGATTACTGGATTGAAACTAAAGATATTAAATTGCATGTGAATGAAGTATGATTCCAGTATAAGAAGTTTGGACAGGAATGAATTTTATTTTGACTGTGTGATAATTGTGATTATAAGAATGGATGATCTCTTTAATGAAAAGGAATGTGGTGTATGTGCTTAGGTGTAGATTATGAAACATAAAGGATGTATGCTTTAAAATGATTTCGGTAAATATGAGAAATAATTTCTATAAATAAATGTTCTGTGAGAAATATTAAATTTTGTGTTAATTATTGATATGAAAGGATGTAAATATTGTAAGTAAAATGAAGTGATGATCATAAAATGTAAATGGTTGATTTGGTGAGAAATATATTATGTGGATTTCAATTGTGTTGGCTGTTGGAGTAATCTGAAGTTGATATTTGATGTGGATTATGGAAGAAATGAAAAGAATTAGTATGTGAGTTTTGATTGAAGTGCATTTTTGAGTTTACAAATATATATAGGATTGGTTATTTTATTATGATAGGAAAATTTGTTTTAACGAAGTTTTAGCTTATTTACTTAGGATTAAGTTTCAAGAACTTGATATTATTGACTTAGTTCTAAATTAGATTTTCGGAGAACTTAAACTTAAATTTATTTCTCCTTTCAACGATTTAATATTTATAGCCACTTCATTATTTTTGGGAAGCCTAATAACGAGGCTGTGAACATGTTTTCAGTAATAAAACAAACTATTCTCCTTTCCTTCTAGTAATTTTCAATTCGAGGACGAATTGTCTTAAGTGGGGGAGATTGAAATGACCCATTAAATTATTTTTAAAAGAATTTGTATTTAAAATTTAATTGTAAATTTTCACCAATGAGAATTGGCGAAAAATAATATTTTATGCCGCGAACCGAACTCGAAAATCGAATTTAAATAGTCTAACTCAATCGAAAAACCCTTAAATCAAATAAAAACTAGGCTAAATTATTAGGTTAGATCAAATCGATTTAAATCGAACCGAAACCCTTTAATAAAAAAAATAATAAAAATAATAATAAAATAAATAAATAAATAATTTGTTTTCTCTCTCTCCTTCCCCGTTCCCTCTCTCTCTCGCACGCGCAGCAGGCTCCCCTCCCCATTCTCCTTCGCGTCTTCGGCCAACTGGCCATGGAATCCGGCGATCAAGCACCCAGACTTAAAGTGCTCGACGAGAGGAGGAAGATGATGGCTTTGGTTTGTGTAATCGGTGCCTGAACTGGTGGAGATCGCGACTGGAACGCAGTGATGGCGAAGGAGTTTTTCGGCGATCTGACCCGTTTCCGGCGACTCCAGGCCATGAGATGATCATCGATCTTCTCCCCACGGCACTGCGAGTAATTTTCCTCCATTAATTCCGGCGAGGGAGCAAGGAGAATGAAGCCACCATGATCGGCGGCTCCAAGCTACTTTCGTGTTCGATCTGATAAGCTGGAGGCCTGATCTCGTGTAAATGACACCGGAAATGGAATCCTCATGAAAAACTGAGTCGAATGGTGGTGCCCTTGCAAAATTCTGAGCGGTGTCAACTTTCCGGCCACCGTGCACGGCGGCGCAGGCAGCGGTCCGGCGAGACCTCCGAAAGGCTTCTGCTGCATTTCGCGCGCTGAACACGAATCTGAAGTCCGATTTTCAATCGGTATAATTTACGTTTCAGTTATTTAAATTCAGCATAAATTCAAATTAGAAATTATTACTGTTAAATTAAATTGGCTTAATTATAATTAAGTGAATTACATAGAAATTACTTGTGAAATAAATCCCCAAATTTATTAGTGAAATTAGCCAATTTAAATGGATTACAAACAAAAGTGATAAGGACTTATGAATTGGGAAAATGTAAAATAAAGACAGTTGAATTGTTAAGGGTAGAACAATATA
>CANUEX010093101.1:0-18875 GCA_948099535.1 Jatropha multifida | reverse complement strand
TTTTAGAGGTAGAACCTTCTAAGAAAAGAAAAATCTAAATAAATATTTAGACTTAATGAAAATAAAAATCTAAATGCATGAATAACATAAATAAATGTATGAGAACTTATTTCTAGCCTTAGTTTGAAAAATCACTAAGATTTTAGATAAGAGAGAAATAGATAGAATAGGTTTTAGTGAGAGAAAGTTTACCAAATGGTGAAAATCCAGAATTTTGATGCAAGAATTAACTTCCTTAGCTTAGGTATTTAAATATTTTTGCTTGAACTTGTTTAAAAATGGTGGCTTTTATGGTGTAGTGAAGAAAAATGGAGAAGAGAGGGAGAGAGTTTGGTTTGGGTGGCTAGGGTTTTGATGAAGAAGAAGATGGGTTGTTGCACGTTTGATTATTTAGGTTTTAGATGACTTTTAGGCACTTTGGTAATTTCTCCAAATGAACAATGGAGATTAGATCTTAAAAACTCATCCAAGGGCTCATATTAATTCATTAATGGCAATTTGATAATTTGCCATTGTGTAGAGACAAGGTTGACTTGATCAAAAGTCTTATAGATAGAAGGCTAGGATTTGTTTTAGGTTTCTCTCATCCTAAGGCTAGAATTAGACACTACACTAAGTCTAACTACACATTATAAAAACTTTATAAATACACATATCATGCCATAAAGTAATTTTTAATATAATTAAAATTACTAAAATAATTTATGGCACCATAAATCAACTATATAAGCATAAATCATATCATTAATAAATTAAATCTCTACACGTGAAATTACTAAACTAACCCTATGACATTATTCACCAAAATCATAATTAAATCATAATAATTTGTAATTAGGCTCTAAAATGATTTAATGCATGCTAATGACATGTTTAGAAAATATGGATGTGATAACTCTCCCCCACTCAGGCAATTTCGTCCCCGAAATTACCTGAGAATAGTTGTGGTTATTGTTGTCTCATACTGTCCTCTCTCTCCCAAGTGGCTTCCTCAACCTTATGATTCCTCCATAAAACCAAAAGTATTCTCTTATTCCTCAACTCCTTAACTTCTCTAGCTAAGATCTGAACCGGCTCTTCCTCATAAGATAAATTTGTCTGAATCTCAATTGCCTCAGGAGAAATCACATGAGAAGGATCTGACCTATATTTTCTTAACATCAAAATATGGAATACATTATTGATCTTATCCAACTCAGGAGGTAAAGCTAGTCTATAGGCCAATAGACCCATACGCTCTAGAATCTCGTAAGTACCAATGAACCTAAAACTTAACTTCCCTTTTTTACCAAATATAAGGACCTTCTTCCAAGGTGAAACCTTAAGGAAGACTTTATCGCCCACCAAGTATTCCATATCTCATCTCTTCAGATCAGCATAAGACTTCTAGCGATCTGAACCCTCCTTTAGTCTACTCTAAATCAACTGAACTTTTTCCTTTGTATCTCTGATCAAATCTAACCCAATGATCTTCCCCTCGCTCAACTCTGTCCAACAGAGAGGTGTTCTACACCTCCTACCATACTGCCTATCTCTTTTATCTACTTCCGACTACCTTATCCACTAACCATGGTAACGATATAGATTTGGCATTACTGTCTCCTCTATAGTATCTGGATGCGACTAGGCAGTATAATTGGGGAGATGCTACCTTGTCATACTTGTACTATAGGATGGACATCTGTGTCCGAGGAGCATACTTGAAGGTCAGCTACAGGTGCGTCATCGGGGTATGAAATTATATTCTCTTTAATGCTTTTCTCTATTTTCTATTTTCTTCTTGCTCTTACTTATTTGCTAGCTTTTGCTTTATTCTTGACATAGATCTAGGCTTACGAGCATCGTGTTCTCCCTATGTCGTGATTGTTCGGCTTTGATGCTGACACCAATGAGAGGACTCTTCCTCAAGGTCGAGCATGGAGATTTAGTTGGAGGTATGCTTATACTACCTCAGAGGTATCAGTGTTTCGGCAGCTACTGAATGGCTTATCGTGGGATTGAGTAATTCGCTACCTCTCACTGGTTTTTATTTTATTATTTCTTGTTCCTTTCTTCTTTTGCTTTTTCTCCCTTTTTTCTTTTATTTTTCTTTTCCTCTTTTTTTATTTTTATTTTTCTTTTTTTCTCTTCTTTTTTTTCCATTTTTATCTTTTTTCCTTTTTTATGTATGCAAATAGTGAGGTACCAAAGTGGTGAGGTGATTGCATATCTTGACTTTGTCTAAGCAGTTGCTGGGTAGCAAAGACAATTGCTCCTTCTTGGTCTATTTTACGAAATGTACTACTTCGGAGAGAGGGTGTACGAGTGAGAGCTTGGACTAGACAAGAGGAGAGTACCTCACAATGTACCATATTACACGTCGTCCACTTAGTCTATCGAGCTAAATTCGGACATTGCAGCAACACAGAGAGGATCAGCTGCAACTGATCATCTGGCTACTTTTGTACCTAGCGATTATGCCATCTTCGTGCGGACTTAGCTGTTGGTCCATATCCATCCTTCATCTGAGTTTGACCCTATTATTGAGGCGGAGGAGCCTGATAGGTATTAGGGCAATGCCCGAGCTCAGGTGAGTTTTATCCCCCTTTATTTTGTTCTTGACTTTGCCCCAGTGGCTTTTCTTTTATTCACTATGTTGCTTTATTCTTATAGTGGCATCAGCGCATCAACCGTGTGAGAAGGGTCTCTAACTCCGAGGCTCCGGATACGACTATCATCATCGACAAGTTGTAGCATGGTCTAGGTGCCTCTTTCTCTTTTATTTTAAAGCGTATAGGGTAGATAGCATAGGGCATGATTGACACCCATTTGGTGATCCCATATCAGATGTCTCCTCCGAGTTGCACCCATATAGGTATTCTCTTCTCTTCTTCTGGCATTAAATCATACTAATGCATAATTAGACTCTAAAAATGATTAAATGCATGCTAATGACATGTTATGAAATTGTGAATATGAGAAGAACATATTTTGGAGAAAAGTGTAATTTTCCAAAGTTTAGGGACCTAATTGCAATTTCCAATTAAATGACCCAAAGCATTGATATTAACAGCCTATGCTTTACGGGTCGTATGCAATAGGTAGTGTTCAAATTGGGCCTTAAATTCTACTAGATATGTAATTTAGGACCAAAGTGCAAAAAATTCAAAATTTAAAGGTCTTATCAGATAAATACCTCATTATAGCCAATCACCGAGACATAACTATTTTGCCCATGCAACAAGAAGGTGGGAGATGGTCCGCCGCTGAGCTTCGAATTGCTCAAAGGTGAATAGGAATTCATCTTTGCAAAGCTTTGCTTGAGGAACTTTTAGGTAGAGAAAGAGGAGAGAAGGTGAGAGAAAGCGCAAATGAGCCTTCTCCCACCCCTTATTTAGAGGTAAAGGGGCAGTGGACCAGTGTACCACAAAACAAATCGATATCCTGAGCTCATTCAAACTTTAAATTCAACACCAATTGAACCTAATTGACTTTGGTAGATTTTCAAAAAATGTTCTATCCTCCTTTGTGACAAACATTTATGGAAAAGACCTAGAAAAGTAGCCAAAGCAGACTGGTTCTAGACCAAATTTCTTGAAATCAGATGAGATTTTAATAGGATGTTCCAGACATCACCATGGCACGTGAGGCGCAATTCTTTGGCAAAAATTGCAAGCAGATAGTGTAACACCCCAAAATTTTGGATCTCAAAATGGTATTATTTGGTTCAGGTCAAGAATGGTATCAGCCGAAAGAGAAATAATGTTTTATTCGGACCCGATAATGATATTGAACATAAGTCATATTTGTGGAGTTAATTAGATTTTATATGATTGGTCTTAGTTAATTAAAGTTAAGATATAAATTTTTCATGACAAAGTAAGTAATAAATTATTGGTGAATAGTAGTTTACCATTCTATAAATAGTACCATCAGTCTGGGACTTTGTAATATTTCAGTCCGAAAAAATTACTATTGATTCTTGATATTTTATTTAATATATTTGGAGTATGTTTATATGATTTAAGTAGGTGGAAAATATTTCATGAATATTTTTGGAGAATTTAAGTATTTGATGAATACTATTTTCTAGTGTAATGTATTAAGAAAAATTGAGGAATTATTTTTATGGAGTTAAGTTAATTAATAGGTGGAGTTTAATAATATTTGGAAGAGAATTATTTGATGAATATTTAGAGCTTTTGGATGAGAATACTAGACACCAAATCCTAGCCATCCATTTGACATCAAATGAAGTAGCCAAGTTTGACTTTACTACTTAAAAACAACACTTATCCAACACTATTCCTTCTTCTTCTTTCTCCCATCTCCAACGCCACACTCTCCCTCATTCTCCTCCTTGTTCTTTCTTTTTCTCTACTAATAAACTACCCAAAATTAAGTGAATTAAACCAAAGTCTAGTAACAAGACTTGAAGAATTTAGCATAAAAGAGTGGTATTTGGTGATAGAATTCAAGAAATTGGAGTTTATTACAAGTTCAAGTAAGTTGTGATTTTTTACTATAATGATTTAACTAAGTAGGTCATAGCTTAGATATGTTAGATTAGGCATTAAATCATGCTCCATCTTCTCCTTTTGTAATTTCTTGATTTTAATGATTATTTTTGCTACTTTGAAGAGGTTGGAGAACCATCCTCTAAAGGGAAGGAAAAGGCTAAGGAATAAGGTTTTCTAAGCCTATTCAAGCTTGTTTTTAAGGTTAGTGCAATACTATTTTCTTTCCCTTTCATTTTCTTAAATTTTTCAATTTTTAGGTTTTTGAATGAATTTTGAGAAATTGTGAATTGTGTTGGGGAAATGGTTATTTGATTGTTTTAACTTGATTTTCCATGGTTATTTGTGTTGGGGAATGATGACATGCTTGAATGGGAAGAGGGACATCCCCTTCTCCTTCCCCTTCACTTGGCCGAACCTCTTTAGGAGGAAGGGCATGAATTTTTGCCTCATACTTTTGTGTTCTTTTAATGTTAATGAGTTTGTTTTTAGGTAATTTAGTGATGCTTTAAACCACTACATGGTATTTTAATGTTTAAGCATTTTTCCAAGACTTAAAGAAAGTTTGAAAGTATAAAAGATGAGTTTTAAGATTAAATGTTTTTAAGTAATGTTTTTATGGCTTAATTAAGTGTTATTTGATAAGTATTTAATTGGTGTTTTAAATCTCTATTTTGAATCTTAAGTACTTATGATTTTGGAGAATTAAAAGAAAGCCTTAAAAATGAATGAGAAGTGTTTTATATTTATATATGTACTAGTAAGCATTTAAAGGGGTGTTAATAAGTGAATTTGATTTGTATTTAAAGTACATTTTGAATATGAAGCTTTATTTTCATAAGTGTGAAGGTTGGTAAAACTTTTATGAGTTGTAAGATTTAAGGAAGTAAGAATATTTAGTTTGAAGCTAAGTATAATTTTGGAATGGAAGCTTAAATGCTTTGGTGTGAAAGGTGGAAATTTTTGCAAGTTAAAAGTTGGTGAATTTTGAAATAAAAGGGGTTAAGCCTTGAAATGTTTAAAGTCTTAAGGAATTTTTGAAATAATAAGTATTAAGTTATTTTGAAGTAAAAATGTTTAGGCTTTGAAATGTTTTGCTAAATGTTGGTTTAAAGTATTTTAAGCTAAGTATATATGTGTATTATGAAAGTATTATTTTTTGTGGGAACATGAGTAGGTTTTGATGAACTTTACAAGTTGTAAGTTTTAAAGAAGTTAAGAAAAATAAGTTTAAGTTAAGTATGTGTTTGAAAAATGTAAGTTTTGTTGCTTAAGTATAGAAAATGTGGTAAATTTAAAAAGAAAATCTTTCCCCTTCATTAGTAAAACAGACCGAAGCATAATGGGGGAAAAGGGGCTTGAGTTCCCTTGACTTTTATGTTTAATCTTACTTATAATTTGATGTATGATAAGTATGTTTTTGAATGGTATTTAACATATTTAGTTTTAAACTTATTATGAATTTTACACAACTTAAAGGATGCTTTGAAAAAGTGAAAGAAGGGATTTATCATCATTTGATTATAAGTAATACTTTTAAGGTTTACTTAAGTAGTTTTGAATTGTATTTTAAGTATGTATTTTGAAAAAGGAAAGCTTTGAATTTCATAAGTATGAATTTGGCATTTTAATGAAGTTGTAAGTTAAAAAATTTTGTAATAATAACTAAGCAATTGTGAAAGGTTTTGCTAAAAAATTATGTATAAGAAATAAGATTATCTGTTAAGAAATGGATTTGTTTTGGGCTCAAGTATGCATGGTTAAAATATGGTAAGATGAGCATGCTCGGCTTTAATGCCTCTCTGTTATGATATGAGCTATGATCATATGCTAGGGTTATCAGCCCTCTCTGGATAAGCGGATGCGCTTATTATACTCTGGTGGCGCTTTCACAGGCCACATCTCTGTCTCTAGTGGTGCTTTCACATGCCACATTTCTGTCTCTGATATCTCTGAAATTGAATCTAATTATATTTCTCTCAATATACGTATGAGCCCTCAACTAAAAATAAGTTCTGTTATGTTTTGTTATAAAAGAAAAGGAAATGTATTTGTAATTATGGAATTTTGTGGAAAGTATGTTAAGTTATGAAATGTTTTATTATGAAATGGTCTATAAGAAAAATGATGATTTAAAATGGAAATATATTTGTATCTATAGAATTTTTCTTATATTTATCGAACTATGAATTTATTCTTAAGAATGGACTTATTTTTTATTTCCGAAGTATCTTAATTTGATTTGTATATTTTCGATAATTTTGTATTTGAATTAAGTATTTGAAATTATATTTTAAGTTTGTTGCTTAAGCACCCTTATGTATTGTACTATTAAGTTATTTAGCACCACTGAGTGATATACTCAGCTCGTCGAGTTTTATCACGCACAGGTTAGGGATAATGGGTGCTACTCAAGGACCGGAGGCTTAGCATAAGAGAAGGAAATTTTATTTTGGGTAGGACATGTATAGGATATATTATGGCATCTATAAAAATGTTGTAAGAGATTGAGTTGTATACATTAAGTTGTAAATTAATGAAGTATGTAACTAATTAAGAATTATCATTTTTATATGAATTTTAAGTGTATGATTATTAGTAATTGATTTTGAGAATAGATGGCATTATAATATGATAAAATCTAAGATGGTATAATGTAAATAATTAGAAGTATTGCGTGACCTATTATATTGATTTAGAGTTTTGGGGTTTGGAGGAGTTAATATTGGAAGTGGTTCTGTTTTTTTTGTGTGGCAAGTTAATTTTTAAGAGAAACTCTTGCGGATTTTCCGTAGGAATTTCCTTAAACCTTGTTTTAAGCGTTTATTTTAAAAAAAATATTACTTGCCTCCTCATGAAAACTTAGTCACTTCTAATACATGATCTAGGATTATTAAGTAAGATAAGACAGTGCTCCGGCACCGATGTGGCGCTCGTCATCGGGTCTTCCGGGATTCAGCGATGGGTGTTACATCAAATCTCTTTTTCTAAATATTTTGATAGAGGATTCTTCTCAATCTTCTATTTGGAAGAATTTTGATTTTTCTGTCTTATAATCCTTCTGTCACATGTTAGTGTATCAAAATTCTTTCCTTTTCTTCTGCAAGTTCTTCCTTTAAAGCCTGTTTCTGATGGAAACACTTTTTTAACAATACTTACGTTTTCCTGTCCATTTTTGAAGTCATAAAAAAGAGTTCTTCTCAGATTGTACCTATGCACATGGAGACAATTTTATGATTTAATGACCGATTTAAGTAGAAGAAGTGGTTCATCATACAGATCAAAACAAATTAAGAGATGTCTATAATTGATTAATAATTTGAGTTCACAATGTAACTTTTGGTTTAACTATAACACAACTTGTGATAAAGCTAGAGCTTCAAGACACAATGCATAGCAATCCAAGCTGATTCTATTTTGATTATAAGTTACCATATAACCCCAATGTTTGCATAAATAATTATCTCTAAGGGAGATGTATCTTTTCCTAGTTCCAACTTAGTTTTGGTTTAATTTAAATCTTAGTTTCCTTTCAAATGTGTAATATGGTTGTTATTTTCAACTGTAATCATTCTCTATTTTCTTTATTTTTTGCTAGCTGATTTTTTGTGAAATGAGACAAATCTACAAAAATGAATATTTGTGATATAGGGTTCATTGCAGAATTTGATGAGACAATATATACAGTTGATGGGATGTTATTGTAAATTTGATTATACTGAATTGACCATTATCTCATTATTTCCTACACACATCATGCATTCCTACTTTTTTGTACATTGGTGAATTTACTTCTCCTTTGGCTTTTTATTTATTTATTTATTTTTAATTTTGTATACTACAGAATTTTACATGTCCTTTACTTGTTTTACATAGTTGAGTTCTTTAATTGGTAATGTGGTTTTGATGCTTTTATCTATAGCCTGTCTAGTCCAATCTTTTTAATGGTTGACAAATGCTAGCTTATGAGCCTAGTTATGATTAGGTGTTGTTTAATGGTTGACAATTTCTTTCTCTAGATTTTTCCATTTAATGCCTGAATTTTTCCTAAAAAACAGATAATTGCAGCCATCTAATCTGGTTTATTTCTTAGGTCTCCTATATACACAATAGCATCGCAGAGTGATTTAAATGATTGGGAGTATGAACATTGAGTTCAGGAACTTCTGAATATTCTTGTGTTCTAAAATTTTTATGCTTGACCTCCTTTATAAAAGATATTTGGTCGTTAATCTATAGCAACTTATGTTGCTAGTTGGTTATTTCATCAATAGCACATGTTACTAACTTACAAAGTTAGTTAATATAGGATGATTTCTTAAGACCTCAATTCACAGATGGGGTAAATGATTCTGTTCAATTTGCACTGTCACATCCTACATATATGGATGGCGACAAGTTGCGATGTCCTTACAATAACATTACATGTAGAAATCATAAATTCTTAGATATCGAGACAAAGCGGTTCCACCTGTTCAATTATAGGTTCCTACCGAATTATTATTTATGGTTTTACATATGAAATCCTTAAATGGGTCAAGCTCTCAAACCCATAAAGTAGAAGAATCTGTCAATCCAAGATGTGAAATGGATTCTAAAATAGGAGGGTGGTATTGTGAGATGGTTGTGGATGTAATGGGGATGCATGAGAGAACAGATGATATGGAGCAAACACCAAATCAAAATGCACAACAACTGTTTGACATGTTAAATGCTTCAATTCAAGATTTATGGCCAGGATGTAAGAAGCATTCTCAGTTGTCTACTATTCCAAGAATGTTGTACCTAAAGTCGGAGCATAATCTCTTTGAAAGATGTTTCGATGGATTTCTTGAGTTTCTACATGAGGTGCTTCTAAAAGAAAATGTCATGCCAAATAGTTTTTACAATACAGAAAGGCTGCTTCGCGGACTAGGTCTTCCAGTTGAGACGATTGATTGCTGTAGAAACCATTATATGATATTTTGGCGTGAGGATAATGATCTACTTGTTTGTAAGTTCTGTCATCATCCTAGATACAAACAGATGATTGGTGGTAGTCATACCCGGTATGTTAGTAAACCATATAAGAAAATGTACTATTTTCCGTTGACTCCTTGTCTTTAGCAATTATATGCTTCTGATACAACTGCAAAGCATTGACATAAGCCATAGACATATGTTTCTTGTCCATATTAATTTTATAATTACATAAGCATTTAGAATAGTTATTTAGGTTGTATATTCTAAACATGTAGTTCAGATGACTAACCAAAAGTACTTTTCCCATTTTCATGAAAAGGTAGGGGATGTAAAAAAAATTATCCGTTTTTGCCTGTAAAGATTCATGAAAAGGGAACTTGTTATCACATGGACTTTTTTTTATCATCTTTCTAGCATTGTTTGCTCTAAATCCTCAACAACTCTATTTATTTAAAAACTCATTTTATTTGTGTTGTTTTAGCCCTAATTTGAAATAAATGAATTCTATAAAATTTTATAAAATTTATTTATAAATTGAAATTTTTGTGTTTAGTATGAAAAAAATAAAGAATTTTTAAAAATAGGAATTTGAATAAACAAAATTCTTAAAAAAAGACTAAAATTTCAAATGAATTTCATAAAATTAAATAATTTAAAACTTTATTATAAAACTATCGATTCATCCTCCTAGCATTTTTGCTGTACCAAGAATATTTGGAGAATAAGCAAATGAGTTTTAAAATTTTGAATTTATTCCAAACATAAAAAATTAATTTATAAATAAATTTTACATTTTGAGTTACGAAGTAAAGCATTAAATTTTTGCACGTGAATATATTGAGTAAAACTACAGTAGAAAAAAGTAATATTCTATATTGATATAGAATTAATTTAACTATTGTTTGTTTATCCATGTTACTTACTAGGGCTGTGCATGGTTCTTCAGGGTCTAAACCGAATCGAGGAACTGTACTGAATCGAAATGAAGCAAAAAAAGAATTGAGATAGTAGGTGCGAAACCATATTGAATCAAATGCAATTTATTATTTTGGTTATGGTTGTGATTCTGATTCTTATAAAGAACTACATTGGAACCACACCAAAACCGTATCAAAATCGAACTGAACCGAACCGAACTGAATCGAACTTAAAAATTGATTTGTCCATGAATTTTTTCTTTATGTTTCAGTATATTATGTTATTTGTAGAAGATCTTAAATTTTATTATTTGAAAATAAAATCTTTATTAGTTAATACTCTTTAATTAATAATACAAATAGATTATAAATTAAAATTATTCATCTCGCATAAAATATTAAAATCTAATGATTCTCGTCATATCTTATTGTATATAACATTTTAACAATAACATAATTCATAAATGTTTATATAGTATTTTACTATATCTATAATTTACATAAAAAAAGTGTCTTTTAAATTATTTTAATTTAAAAAGTCTTAATTCACTAACAAATTTATCTTATGATAATGAAGTTATTATCACTTTGGAGATTTGAAAAATGATGAGGCTTCTTTTTATAATGAATAAAAATAAAAATTTAATATTTTTTAATAATGTACTAGTACGGTATGATTCTTTTTTCTTTTAATTAGCATGTATTGTATACTTATTATAATAGAATATTTTTATATAAGAAATCTTGTAATGTGTTTTAAAAATATAATAATTTTTAGTGAGAACTGGAACCGAAACCAAAATCAAAAAACTAAAACAGCAAAATCGAAGAGCCGTATCAAACCTGCACCAAAATTTTGGTTCAATTCAGTTCCGATTCTTTAGTCCTTTGATTTCGATTTCAATTCTTTTTTTGTTCGCTTCTAATTCATCTTAAGAACCATATTGGAACCGGATTTGCATAGCCCTATTACTTACTATTGTTTGCCATTTGTATCTATTTTTGAAGTCAGCAAGTAACTATAGATATGGAGTGTTAATATATGTGATTGAGACATAGGGTGGCTTTTGGAGATATGATTGAGTGATTATATCAATCAATTGAATTTTGCATTGTGTAACATTAAAATAATATTAATTTAACTCTCTACAATATAAAATTGATAACAACATGAAAGAAACAGAAATTATAAGGAAAAATAATTTTATCTGTTGTTAGCTTAATACTTTAGATGGCATTATGTGATCAGCTTAATAAAAAATGTGAATTATTGTATATGAGATGGCACAAAATACACTTTAAACTTTCACAATAAAATCTTCCAGCTCTCTGAACTTTGAAAATGATATTGTAGCCCATGAACTTCACTTTTTAACTTTCATGCCCCTTAAATTACTTTTTTTATACTTTTGGCCTCCTAAAATTGGTTCACTTTTTACTCTATAAGTTGTGAGATTATTATAGAAAATAAAAATTTAGAAAGCCACAAGATCAAAATTATAAGGTCATTTTTAATTAAAGTTCAAGAACCGCAATTATTTTTTATATAAAAATTCAAGAACTAAATTATTTTTTGAGCCTATATGAAATTAATTACGATACTAACACATAATAAAAATATTGAAATAGAACAAAAGAAAAGTTGAAGAAGAAAGGATAATCAAAATTTCATAATTGTTTAACAATTAATAAAATTAATAATGTAATTAATGTTTTAAAAATATTTCAACATCTTTTTTTAACAAATAATAAAATGCTCTATCTTTTATAAAAATTAATTAAATAAAGAATATCATTAATATGATTTTAAACTAATAAATAATATACCTATGAATTGTCGTTCAATTGACAATGCAAACTGAGCATGTGGAAATAGCTCTTACGTTCAATCTCCATTATTTGTAGGAAGGGGCGAAAGCCTTAACTGTAACTAAATCTTAATCTAGATTAGGTGGTCCTTAGTAATAAGGTCCGGATATTGATGGTTTGCACAAAAGAAAAAAGCAATAATACACCTTAAAGACGAAGACATGTTTAGAATTGTGAAAATTCCAGATAGATGCCCTTACTCTGAATAAAGATGGCATCTAAGGTGAAACTAAGTCAATTAGCGAGAGCTACTAAAATTTCAGTCCCTGAAAGGAAAATTAGTAGCCTCAAATTCTATGGGATGTACCTAAAATGTTAATTAAACTTATTTCCCAAGCATTGTTAGAATTTCCTTTTAAGTTTCCTTTCTTCTTTGTTGATTTGCTAAGTTTGATGATTTATGATATTTAAGTATTTCATGGTGTCATTAGCAAATCAACCTTTGTCACAACCCAAACCGTGGGTTAGATCGACATTAGAACCTAGGTAAACTTGAGACTCCCATGGCCCGTAGTAATTCTAATTTATGAAAAAATAAACTATCTCTTTTAACAACTGACTTTGAAAATAGTAAGTTCATATTTCAACGTTATTCAAATATTCAATCAAATAATATTATTGGCCCAACTTCAATATCTCATCAAATTCATAGCTAAAGCCTACACATATATATAAATATACTTCATACAATACACGTCCTTCATAATATGGACAAACTGGTCTAATCTTGATTTCTTCAAGACAACTAGAAAATACTTCATAAGTTTATTGACTAGCACACTATTAATTTTTCCATAATAAATAAATCAAAACATTTTAAACTGCAGAACTCAATAAATGGATGTGGATTATTCAAACACATAATACTGTTTATATTAACATTATCAAAAGCTGGAATTTGATACTAAACCTCTGCATAGAAAGAAGCAGGGCCTTTATAAACCAGCAATTTGTCTACCTCCTAGAAAAATTATGGAAGGGGGTGAGTTTTACAAACTTAGTGAATAGTAATAAACAATACATAGCCCAAACAATCACGCAGAATGCTTTCACAATTTATATAATCAACACACAAGTACTCAAGCACGTGTCACGACATCAACACATTCAATGATGTCACCTTCAAATAATCACAACAAATGGAGATTGTTCAGTGGCGTCACAAAATGCCCACACTAGCCGTTCTCACACATGACCTACCTTTCTCATACTTATATATCAGGAAGCCGATCCCCCATATTCCTCCAACGATCCCGGATCGAATCGCAATCCCATAGTGACTCACTTCATTCCAATTCCACCTAAAAATAAAGCATATCATTATCACATCACAAGTAATCTAACCATTCAATCAATACACTAAAATCATATAAGTAATTAATTGCAGCATATAAATGTAATCATAGATTTATAATTATATATTATTTGTACAATTGTAGTATTATACTTATAAGATGGATAACAATAATAATAATTATACTTTAATAATATTATAAAAATATATGAAGTTAAGATCTGGGTACTGATTATATTTAAATTATATAGGGTGAATGATGCATGCATTTAGATGATGGTATGTAAAAGTTATTATTACTCATTGCGATAATAGATAGAGCAAGCTTCAGCTTAGATTTTGATTAGCATGAGTGGTAGACGAACTCGAACGATCTAGATATAACACAAATATATAAAGGAAAATAACATTAGACAAGTGGATTTTCCTTAAATGAGAAACTAAAGAATTAATTTAATATGTTTACTTAAATATCTAACTGCTATAATAAATTTAATTTCTTTGGATTTTTTGATAATATATTCCCTTAAAATAGGACTTTCCACTTATTTCAATATAGCAATTTAGTACACTTATCATTTAATCCTCATACAGCCTATCCATCAGGCAATCAATTAATTCAAATATCAAACCACTATAATAGCAATTTATATTGAACTCTTAGTTTATAAATTAAAATAAACCTTCAATCCAATTTCAATAAATCATTACATATCATTCTAAATTAACCTCAAAATTAATACTTCCATCAATTTATTATATCTTTTAAATAACATAATTCACCACTAACATAATTCACATAATATAATCTTAATTTCAAAATAATTCTACTTTATCGCTGTTAATATATAATAATAAATTATTATATTAAATAAATAAACTCCCTAAAATAGCTCGAAATAGGAAATAAATCAGGATTCGGAATCCTAACTTAGGATGGATTGTTTGGGCTCCATTATATATACCTAAATCTTACCATAAAATCGGGTTAATCACAATCAACCTTGCCCAAAATTCTGTGAGTTTAACAATTGGTGCGGTGAGCATGGAACACACCTTCAGCCTCTTCTCAACCCTAGCCAACCTTTAGCTCTCCATTCATCATGTCTGCCAACCCAACCGAAAACCCTAACATGAAAGCCAAAACAATGAACATGGCGAACCTGGCCATCCAATCACCCTTACTCTCCCACCTGTAACTGATCCTCAAGTAGCAGCCGCCTTGGCTCAAACTTACTCCCAATTCACCACCATATTGAAAGGTATCCTAGAGAGCTCAACGCCTGGTGGCGATCCCATTATGCCCCCCAATCCATAGATCCACTCCTTAATGAAGGAAAAGTTCATCCAAATTCTCCCAAACATCTAACTCACTCCCTCTCCAATCGGTACTAGGAAATAGAATCAAAGCCTAACCATCCCCGTGATTAGGAGGTTAGTCACACTCAGATCCTAGATGAGGCGAACATCAGAGATGTAGTTAAGGAGCTAGTATGGGAATGTAAAGAATCAAAGGAGAATGGAGATTATGGCCTCCATCAAGACTCGCCATTATCTCCCACCATACTGGTCGTAGTTTTCCCACCTAAATTCAAGCTCCCCACTTTTCAATCTTATGATGGTTATACCGATCCCAGGAGCCAGCTGGCAACTTTTCGAACCATAATGTATTTGTAGACTAGCTCAGAAGATTTGATGTGTAAAGTCTTTCCAATCATCCTCAAAGGTGCCTCACAAGAGTGGTACCAGATACTTAAAACAAGATCTATCCATTCTTTTTCACAATTAGTTGTAGCGTTTCGAGCTTGATTCATAATTTGTATTCCATCTAAGAAAATTTCATCTAATCTGGTGGACCTAAAAAAAGAATATGGAGAAACCCTATGATAGTATATAGCTGGGTTTCAAAAGGTGGGAATGCAAGTGGAGAACCTGAATGATGAAGTGGTGGTTAGTGCAATGGCTAAGAATTGCAAATACAATAAGTTGTTTGAAAGCCTAAACATCGACCCACCAACAACTCTTGCCGAATTCATGGCAAGGGTTCACAAATATACCAAGTTAGATGAAGCTTATGAGATCCAATAGCAACATAAGCCTTCCAAGGAGGAAAGATATAAGTCCAGATGGCACTCACCCATTGGGTGCAGACGTTTGCCGAGGAGAAAGTCGCCCATCCGACCTCTCCGAGCAAGCTATTATGTCTAAACCCTATACTCTAGAAGTAGCGAGCTTTCACGAGATATCGAGTTCACTTCGATAAATAAGCCACGATCGAAAATCTTGTCATGGATCGAATAATAAGGTGATCGAATTCCATGCTTTTATCCAAAAAAAATGAGTGAGGATTCAGCAGGTCTTAGGGATAGAAGTAAGTGTTGCAAGTTCCATAAAGATGTAAGCCATAAAACTAATGCTTGTTGGCAGTAAAAAAAAATTGAGCACCTTATACAGAAGGGCGAACTAAAGCAATTTGTGGTAGAGAGCAAGCAAGAGGAAGGACAGTCAGGCAAGCTTAATAAAGGTGTTCAGACTGTAGGGACCATTCACACTATATTTGGTGGCTCGACAAGAGGTGATAGTAACTCGACAGGAAAATGAAGAGCAAGAGAGATATACTCTATCCTACCACCACAAAAATCTAGCCCTAGGTAGCCGATATGGTTCTCTAAGAGTGATGGTGAGCAGGTCCGAATGCCGCATAATGACGCTCTAGTGATCGAAGGTATTTTGGAGAATTTTTTAGTCAAAAGAAACTTAGTAAATGAAGGCATTGCGGTTAATATGATAACTATGGAGGTATTTAAGGCTCTCAAATTAGATCCCACAAAACTCAAACCTATATGTACCCCTCTTGTGGGTTTAGCGGGCAAGCCAGTTCAGGTGGCGAGTGCAGTGGACCTAGATATGGAACTCAGTGGAAAAAAATCTTCAAAGAGGCTTAAATTGGAATTCATGGTAGCGAACCTCTAGTTCCCATACATTGCCATATTGGGAAGACCTACTTTGTATAAGCTAGAAGAAGTAACAAGCATCAGATATTTGACTATAAAATTCTATTCAGATGAAGGCGAAGTGGTGGCTATAAGGGGTGATCAAAAAGCAACTAGCATATATAGTGGCATTAAAGGGCCTACCACTAACCTTACCAATCATGTGGATGCCAGAAAAATAATCAGCTGCTCAACCCAAAGAACACCCTCCTTTCGATATTCCTAGACATAAAGGGGATTCAAGCCCTGAGCCAATGGACGAGCTGATCGCATGGGAGATGGAGAAAGGGAAGAACATAAAGTTAGGAGCTAATTTGCCAGTTGAAGTACAAGAAAGCATGAAGGCAGTCTTGAAAGATAATGAGCAAAGTTTTGCATGGTTTGCAGAGGATATAGTAGGGATTAATCCAAATATCATCTCCCACAAGCTTAGCATAGACCCAAGCTTTAAGCCTATCAAGTAGAAGAAACAAAACCATGGCTATGAAAGACCGCAAGTTATAGCAGCAGAGGTTGATAAACTTTCAAAGGCCAGTTTCATAAGGGAAGTGGACTATCCAGAGTGGTTGGCGAACGTGGTCCTTGTACCTAAACCCAATGAAAAGTGGAGATTTTGTGTTAACTTTACAGATTTGAACAAAGCATGCCCAAAAGACTCATACCCTTTGTCTAACATCGATCAGTTGGTTAACTCAATAGCCGGGTACGATGTATACAGCTTTATAGATGCAGCTGCAAGATACCACCAAATAAGAATGAATGAACTAGATGCAGAAAAAACAAGTTTCATCACAGATCGAGGCATTTATTGTTACCGAGTTATGCCTTTTGGACTAAAAAATGCTGGAGCAACATATTAGAGGCTAGTTAACAATATGTTCAAAGACCAAATTGGACAAACGGTATGTAACACCCACCGCCCAATTCCGGAGAACCAGACGGTGAGTGCCACATTCAGTGCCGGAGCATTGACCTATGTCACTTACTAACTCTAAATCACATATTAGAAGTGGTTAATTATTCATAAGGAGGCAAGTAATTAATTTTTTTTAATAACATTTTTATTTTAAAATAAATCAAAGCTTAGGGAAATCCCTACGAAAAATTTCGCAAGAGTTTCCCCTAAAAATTGACTTGTCACACAAAGAAAAATATGCACACACTTCCAATATAATTGTCTCCAAACCCCATACTCCAATTCAACTCAAATCATTAACAAGCACTTCTAAATATCCATCCACTACATTTAGATACCATAATTAATATTATAAACCCTCTTATTTCAAGAATAATTATTGATATTCATACACCTAAATATAATAAAAGTCATTACTCAATTAATCACAACTCTTAACTAGTAATTAACTTAATGTATACGACCTTCACCATTTATAATATTTATATACATGTCAAAATCACCATACAAGAAATATCCTACCCAAAATGGTATATCTACCCTGATGCTCACTTTTGGTCCTGAATAGAGTCCTCTGCTCCTGACTTGCGCGTGATAAAAATCAATGCGTTGAGTGAAAGACTCAGTGGTACTAAATAATCAACAATTTAAGATAACAAGCACAGCCAAATAGCAAGTCTCACAAATGCTTTAAATTGCTCAAAATATATAAATTAAATACTGAAATCACATTAATTAAATTTGAGCACTTTAAAAATCATATATAAAAAAAAGTTAAAAAAAACACCTGAGTCCCCATTCTTTATAATATAATAAAATTTTATTCTTAGTTAAGGCTCGTACTAAACAAAAAGAATATAAGCAGAATCAATCGTGGTCTGTGAAAGCGCCACCCCCATCACATAATCGTAGCCCGTGGAAACGTCACCCCCATCATATAATCATGGCCTGTGAAAGCACCACTGTAACCTGTGGAAGCGCCACCCCCATCATATAATCTTGGCCTATGAAAGCACCACCGTGGCCTGTGGAAGCGCCACCCACCAATCACACAATCGTGGCCTGTGCAAGCACCACAATAATAAGCGCGTTCGCCTATTTATGAGGGCTGATAACCTAGCCTATGATCATAACTCCACCAATAAAATGGGCTGATAACCCGAGCATGCTTACATATCACAATACATTTCATCATACCACATTTCAATCATGTATAGTAGAACCCAAAATAAATGCATTCTCCCACAAATATTCTCATTTCTCATTCACCAATCCTTATCCAAAAATATTTTAAAATTAGCACTTATTATTTCAAAATCACTTAACTTACAACTTGTAAAATCCAACAAAATTAATTCATGTTTCAAGCAAAAACCTTTCTTTCATAATGCCTCCATTAAAAGTACTAATTATCAACTTAAAATCACT
>CANUEX010093086.1:0-42826 GCA_948099535.1 Jatropha multifida | reverse complement strand
ACACCTTCTTTAAACGCGGCTGGAAGCGTTTTTATCTGAAATGGTACGACGATGCCCATCCTTCGGCGCAGGCGCTCTGCCCGGTCACTACCCGGCTGGTTAACCAGATCCCCTCCATTAAGGCGGCGATGTTTGCCGAGCTTCCTCCGGGCGCTTATCTTGGTAAACACCGCGACCCGTATGCCGGTTCCGTGCGTTACCACTTAGGCTTAGCCACGCCGAACGACAATCGTTGTTTTATCGAAGTCGATCGCCAGCGCCACAGCTGGCGCGACGGAGAAGCCGTGATTTTTGACGAAACATATGTTCACTGGGCGGAAAACAAAACGGACCAGACACGCATTATTCTGTTCTGCGACATCGAACGGCCAATGAAATGGCGATGGGCGCAGGCGATCAACCATTGGGTTGGTGCCACGCTGATGTCTGCCGCCAGTTCGCCGAACGACGAAGGCGACCGTACCGGCGCCATCAACCGGATCTTCAAATATATTTATGCCCTGCGAGAAGGCGGCCAGCGCCTTAAAAAACGCAGCCGCAAGCTCTACTATGCGTTGAAATACCTGGTTATTATCGCGATCTTTGCTGCGATTATTGTGCCGGGTTTACTGTAATTGCTCCCTCTCCCGGCCAGGAGAGGGAAATACCCCTCAAAATCAGAGCGTAATACGCACTTCACTACCCTGCGGCGTAATCACCACACCCAGCTCGCTGCCGGACTGCGTTGCGCCCTGCACCCCGGCAATCTGTGCGATATTGCGCAGGCACAGCGTCCAGTTACGCCCTGCACCGTCAGCCTGTATCGTAATCACGCCATGTGCACGTTTCGCCCGCAGACTGAAGATCACCGCGCCGCGGGCATCCGGTACTTCGCACAACGCTTCGTGCCCATCATCCAGCGCGAAAAGCTGAAATGCCGTACCCTCGTGCCAGGCATAATCCGGGCGTTGATCGTTACTGCCCAGCGCCAGCAGCGTGTTATCGCGCGCGTAAACCGGCAGGCTCATAAAGTTGTGGCGCTGTTTATGCCAGCGGCTGCCGATCTGGACGTCGTTATGCCACAGGTGCGTCCAGCGTCCTTCCGGCAGATAAAACTGCACATCGCCCGCTTCGCTGAACACCGGCGCGACCAGTAGCGCATCGCCGAGCATATACTGCCTGTCGAGATAGTCGCAGGCGGGATCTTCCGGGAAGGCCAGCACCATGGCACGCATCATCGGCACGCCAGATTCATGCGCCTGCGCAGCCTGGCGATAAATGTACGGCATCAGGCGACATTTCAACTGTGTGAAGTGCCGTACCACATCGCAGGACTCTTCATCGTACGCCCACGGCACGCGGTAGGATTTGCTGCCATGCAGGCGGCTGTGGCTGGAGAACAGCCCGAACGCGCACCAGCGTTTGTAGACATGCGCAGGCGCAGTATTTTCGAAGCCGCCGATATCGTGGCTCCAGAAGCCAAAACCGGAAAGTCCAATGGATAACCCACCGCGCAGGCTTTCGGCCATTGATTCATAGTTGGCGTAGCAGTCGCCGCCCCAGTGAACCGGGAACTGTTGCGCGCCCACGGAAGCCGAGCGGGCAAACAGCACCGCTTCCTGCTCGCCAAGCGTCTCTTTCAGCACATTCCACACCAGTTCGTTGTAGATGTACGCATAATGGTTGTGCATCTTCTGCGGGCACGCGCCGTTATACCACGCCACATCGGTCGGAATGCGTTCGCCGAAATCTGTTTTGAAGCAATCCACGCCCATCGCCACCAGGCCTTTGAGCTTATCGGCGAACCACTGGCAGGCTTCCGGGTTGGTAAAGTCATAAATCGCCAGCCCCGGCTGCCATTTGTCCCACTGCCATAGCGAGCCATCCGGGCGTTTCAGCAGGTAACCCTTCTCTTTCAGCTCGCGGAAAACGGGCGATTTTTGCCCGATATAGGGGTTGATCCAGACACAGATTTTCAGCCCGCGCGCTTTCAGCCGCTTCATCATGCCAGCCGGATCCGGGAAGGTCAGCGGGTCCCATTCGAAATCGCACCACTGGAAGGCCTTCATCCAGAAGCAGTCAAAATGGAACACATGCAGCGGCAACTGGCGTTCGGCCATGCCATCGATAAAGCTGTTCACCGTCGTTTCGTCGTAGTTGGTGGTGAACGAAGTGGTCAGCCACAGGCCGAATGACCACGCGGGCGGCAGCGCCGGACGGCCAGTAAAGCGGGTATAGCGATCCAGTACCGCCTGCGGCGTCGGGCCGTCGATAACGAAATACTCCAGATATTCGCCCTCAACGCTGAACTGCACTTTGGAGACCTTCTCCGAACCGATTTCAAATTCCACGGCTTCCGGGTGATTAACCAGCACGCCATAACCATGATTGGTCAGATAGAAGGGGATATTTTTGTACGACTGCTCGGTGCTGGTGCCGCCATCGCGGTTCCAGGTTTCCACCGCCTGGCCGTTGCGCACCAGCGCGGTAAAGCGCTCGCCGAGACCATACACCGTTTCGCCCACGCCGAGATCCAGCCGCTCAAAAAGGTAGTTGCGCCCGCTGTTGCCATTCTGCACATAGCCGTTATTTTTCAACTGGCTGCCGGTGATGCGTTCGCCATCGTGCAGAAAATCTATCGCCCAGTTGTCGCCTTTCCCCACGCGAACGTTAAGCGAACCGCTTTGCAGCTCGGCAAACGCTTCCGTGTTGCGTATCTCCACGTGAACGTTTTGCGCAACGTTAAGCGGGAAGTGCGGGCCGTTATCCAGCGCCCCCTGAAAGTGCTCAATGCGCACGCCGATAATCCCCTCCTGCGGCGAGAAAAAGCGCAGCGTAAACAAAGGGGTATCCAGTTGCCAGGTGCGCTCACGCACATCGCGCGGTGCGGCATAGACCACCATCTCATTGCCCTGCTGTTCAACCTCAAATACCTGAACCGGCTGGATTAATGTCAACCCCGGCTGGATAAGCCAGTTGCCATCACTAATTTTCATCTGTCACTCCTTACAGTAATTCTTCCCGGGCAGAAACATGGCCAAACCCCTGCTTGCCGCGGTGCTCGCCACGCGCCAGTTGCGTCATGATCGCTTTCAGGAACGGGGTTTTCAGCGTGTAAAAGCGTTTGGCGATAATGGCGCTGAGCAGGTAGCAAAGCGCCGGAACCAGCGTGAACAGCGCAATAATGATGCTGATGGTGGTGCTGTTCTGGCTGTGAGCCGCGGCATCGTAACCGCCACCGGCCAGCGCCCAGCCAATCAACGCGCCGCCAAATGCAAGACCGAGTTTCAGCACAAACAGCGTACCGGCAAAGCTGATGCCGGTAAGGCGCTTACCGTTGCACCATTCGCCGTAATCGACGGTGTCGGACATCATCACCCACTGGATTGGCGTTACCAGTTGGTGCAGCACGCCGATGACAAAGATAAAGATGAACATGGTGACGCTGGCCTGGATAGGCACGAAGAACATGGCGATGCTCAGCACGGTGAGCGCGGCGTTAGTCCACCAGAAGATGGTGACTTTGCATTTCCAGTCGGTCAGCGGTTTCGCCAGCGCGCTGCCAATCAGGTTGCCGACGCAGTAGGTGGTGAGGAACGCGGTAAAGATGGCGGCATCGCCCATGATCCAGGTGACGTAATACATCATCGCGCCGCCGCGCACACAGACGGCAAGGATGTTGAGGATGGTCAGCACACCAACGATGCGCCACTGGTCGTTCTGCCAGATATCGCGCAGATCTTCACGCATTGAGGTGGTGCTCGGCGGTGCCTGGATACGCTCTTTGGTAGTGAAGAAGCAGAACGCCAGCATCATAAAGGCGACCACCGAGAGCACCGCAATCCCGCCCTGGAAACCAGCGACTTTGTCTTCGCCGCCAATTAATTTCACCAGCGGCATCATCAGCACCGTGGAGAGCATGCCGCCTGCGGTGGCGAGCACGAAGCGCCAGGATTGCAGCGAGATGCGCTGTGTCGGGTCATTGGTGATAACGCCGCCGAGCGCGCAATAAGGAATATTGACCACGGTGTAAAGCAGGGTGAGTAACGTATAAGTTACAGCGGCATAAATCATTTTGCCGCTCATGCTGAGATCCGGCGTGCTGTATGCCAGCACGCAGACCACGCCAAACGGCAGCGCGCCGAAGATAATCCACGGGCGGAATTTCCCCCAGCGGCTGCGCGTGCGGTCGGCAAGCAGCCCCATGCACGGGTCGGAAATGGCGTCTAAGGCGCGCGCCAGCAGGAACATGGTGCCGACAAACCCGGCGGGAATACCGAAAATATCGGTATAGAAAAACATCATGTACAACATCACGTTATCGAAGACGATATGGCTGGCGGCATCGCCCATCCCGTAGCCAATTTTTTCTTTTACAGAAATAATCTGACTGTCCATTTTTGTTTCCTTTACGCGTGAAAAGTGCACAGAGAGCGGTTTCACACGTTGTAAACGATTGGTTTTCAGCCGGGTATTGCGATTTCTTGTTATCAATTTACGTTTATTCTTTTCTGTGATCGCACCCCCTTTCACCGAAGCGAAGCGGCTAAACGATGGAAAAGATAGGGATTTATCTTAAACCGAGGATTTTACCGGCAGCACAATGAGAAAAATTCTGATGAGGGTATGTGGTAAATGACTGAAAGTAGCTATAATGCGCCCCGCCTCCATGTAGCAATGCAGGCGCGGAAGATCGTCATCTCCGGTGAGGTGGCTGGACTTCAAATCCAGTTGGGGCCGCCAGCGGTCCCGGGCAGGTTCGACTCCTGTGATCTTCCGCCAAAATGAAAACATTCCACATATGCTAATAGTTTATTCAATTCTTATTAATCATTTCCTTAATTTATTCGTTATAAGCATATAGATAATTTTTTGTGGAACAGATCAAAACATCAACAACACAACTAATTTCACAATTCTCCTTATTGGTAAGTTATACATTCACTCTAATCAAGTTGAATATATAACTACAACTATTCGTTTCAGAGCGTCCTGTATAAAACGCTCTCCCGCGCCGAAGAAAATTCTGGAAGATCACATCAGCACGAATTTAATAGAGTTAAGGAATTAAACAATTTATTAGATTAAAAATTATTTGAATATGCCGCCAGGTTTTCTCTTAGAGGAAACCAAACATTATATTTTATCTCACCTACATTTTTGACAGCTTATTAGCTTAACAATAAATCAAATATGAAAACGACTAAGATCTGTTATTCTTTTGAATTTTAGTTATATATGAATTTATAAAAACATAATAATTTCATTCTGATTCCATACTTTCTAAAACAGATTTAGAGAAACTAATTCCAATCCTTTAAAAATAAAAACAAGTCATTTTTATGCTTTTCCCTGTTCCACCTCAAGCCGCATTCTGCAAGCCTCTTTCACCCACTTACTAAAATTCCCTTTTCCGGCTGCCTTCTCAATCTGCTCCAAAAGCTCGTCCTCAAAGCGGATGTTCTTCATCGTGCTTTTAGATCGATCAAAATTCAGCTTTTTCTTCTCTTGCATGGTAGGTACCACTTCAGCTAAGTTATATTCATGTGGTACCTACCACATGAAACCGGACTTCATAAACAACGCCCCGATGTGATGCAACACAACCGGAGCGTCTAACCATCCCCAACTATCGAGGAGTTGATAATGGCTGATCCGCATTCTACCCCAGACTTTACGCCCACCGGAACCGAGCACAGTGTAATTGTGCGCTATCGCCCGAATCAGGGCGACACCAGTACGCCGTGCATTATGCTTTCCGGCAAGTGGTTGCGCGATGCCGGATTTGATACCGGACAACATCTGCTGGTGAAAGTGATGCAGGGTTGCATTGTGCTGACCAAACACAGCGAGAAGGAAGAGTGGCTGGCAAGCGAGCTGGATAAAACCCGCAGGCAACTCAGAGAAGTGAAAAGCGTCATGGAAAACGCCTATCTGCAATCAAAGCCTAACTGAGCGCCCTTTCTCCTTTATCTTCATAGTGGTTGCGCTAATGAAATGCAGTATGAGTATCTGGCATACTGCATAGCTTATTCAGCAATCAGAACGCACATCGCGCAGGCAGCATGGCAGATGAACGCTTAACCCAATCCCCGGCAGGTGAATTTATCATGTTCGCCAGCGGTGACGGGAAAGTACGCATTGAATGTCGCTTTGAAAGCGATACGCTGTGGCTTTCTCAGGCGATGATCTGCAAACTTTATGGCAAAGCTAAAGCAACTATCAGCGGACACATAAAGAACATCTTTGAAGATGGCGAACTGGCTGAAAATTCAGTTGTTCGGTTTTACCGAACAACTGCGAATGATGGAAAATCTTATAATGTTCAATACTTTAATCTTCCTCTGATACTTGCCATCGGCTACCGCGTTCGCTCCGCCCGTGGCACACAGTTCCGTCAGGGGGCAACCCAAACGCTCCAGGAATACCTGATTAAAGGTTTTGTGATGGACGACGAGCGGCTGAAAAACCCGCCAGTCGGTTCTTCTGCTGTGCCTGATTATTTCGATGAGATGCTGGAACGCATCCGCGATATTCGGGCCAGTGAGCGCCGGGTATATTTACGGGTTCGGGAGATCTTTGCGTTATCCGCCGATTACCAGCCGTCACTCAAAGAAACGACGCTATTTTTCCAGACTATCCAGAACAAATTACATTTTGCCTGTACCGGACTGACCGCTGCTGAGCTTATTCATCAGCGGACTGATGCTCGTCAGCCAATATGGGGTTAAGTGAAAAAGTGCATAAAATCGACGTTTATATATCATAAAAATTTTTTTAATACTCTTAATTGTCAGTCGGGGGTATAAAACACCCCCGAGATGTTATGGTTCATCAGTTTTTATAATCACGATCTTGTTTTTTTCAAGCGCATAAAAATATGACCATCCCAGCGCAGATCATATTTTATGTTTCCGATACCGGATAAACCAAGGTTATGGGCGATAACATTAAAAACAGCTTCGCATGAACAGGCATTATTTTTTCTCAGCCTGTAAACCCCCTCGTTAACATCAAATAAATAAACCGATCCGCCACAATTTAACAATGCCGTAGAATGTGAAAAGCTGGAATACGTATGCTCAAGGGGATGCAGGATCCTTTCGCTTAATGCCGTGGATATAACAATGGCAGTATTATTATATGCAGGAACATTGTTCAGAATACATTTCATGTGGAATCTCGCAGCAGTATCGCCCGCCAACTCATAATGTAATCTGTAACCGGCTCGCCTTGCCAATAAATCCTCCTGCCTGTTTAGCGTTTGCAGAAGTTGTATACGCCCTTCTGTTGTTCTGTGCATTTTTATGGCAGAATTTTGCACATAGTTACCAAAATCAAAAAAACGCTGTTTGTCATTAATGGCAAATCCAACTGTATTTTTATCATTGGCAATTTCTCGCAGCGCATCAGAAGTCCAGTACAGAGAAGAACCGAAGCAAATCCCATTAAGCTGATGCTTATCAAGATAATTATTATAATCCCTATAAATATCGACGCACTTCTCAAATCCATTTAATATTTCAGTCATTTGCATTGCACCTTAATTTTATAACTTATTAATCCATTAAAAAAGCACATTAAGATCGAATCGCATGGATGAAAACTATATAAGCATGCACTGTAAGAATCTTCTAAAAACGCTTTAAATAAGAATTACAATAAACGCTAATGCGTTTAACACAATGATTGCTATTTGATGGTTTGTTATTCGCGTTACGACGCAATGCAAACAGCATTAACAATGCAATACACTATTTTCCCTTCCCCCTAATGGGCCCCCTCTGTATTTGCAAGGGTGACGATAATAATGGAGGATAAGGAAATATTACCGCATTCATCAAACGCGCCCGGCCAGAAAGACGAACCCCGTAGCATAAACCTTACCAACGTTATCTGCGCATAAATCAACCAATATCGGGCGCAACTGCGATTTATCACTCAGGATGTTCAGGAGTAACATAGACACTCCAAAAACCGACAGATAACCACCGACAGACAACAACCGATGAAACGCTCACTTTTTATCGTCATCACCGTTTTTTACTTCAACACCACTTTTGCCGCAGCGCCGTTACCAAAAGATGTCAGTGATTTCCGCGCGCTTGCCGAGCAGTGTGAACATTTTGCCAGCGAACAGGACAGCGATCTCAATGAGCAACAGCAAAAAGCACTGGATGCCAACCTTGAAGCTACCTGCGGTAAGGCCGTGGTTCAGCTCAAAACGTTACGGGAAAAGTATAAAAACGACGAGGAATTAATGAAGGTCATCAATGCCTATGATTTCTGATAGCTCTTCTGACGTGAATACATCATGGAAGGTGCCAACAGAATCTCCTGGTATATTGCCGCGGCGTTGCACCAGGCAATCTGAACCGTTTTGCGAAGAAAGCTTATTGCATATGCGTTAACAAATGTCGGCCAGGGGGAGCAGGAAGAGTGTAGCGTGTCGGGGATCTGACCATTTTCAACTCGTTGCTGTCTTTGCGCTCCTGAAAGGTTGCCTCCGGTACAACTTTACCGGCAATACAGCAAAAACAGTCATTCCAGTTATTGTAGATCTGGATCAGTTCCGCGACGCTGTTTAACCCGAGTTTCCGCAGGATCGCATTTTTATAATTACTGACGATTTTCTTATCCAAACCGAGCGCTTGCGCAATTTCATCACCCGCCTGGTAATCCAGCAGGTGGAGTAAAATCTTATGTTCCGTTTTATTCAGGTGGATTTCCCGGGAAGTATCAAACTTTGCCTTTCCTTTCAATAGCTTAAGAATTTTCTTAAGCTCATGCTTCAGAAAAGACAAAGAGGAAGCTTTGTCCACTTTTATGAATCTTGAACATATAAATGAAGGAAAACTTTTTTCTTCACTCAGGATTAAAATGAGTTTATCAACACTAAAGAATAATATTTGTTCATCCCCACGATCGTACGCAATCAATGTATGCGTTGCGCAAGGATTAATCGCTTTGAGCAGTATATCCATGCCCATCACAAAGTAACTGTCCTGTGAGATGATATACATATTCAGCCCCCGATAAGGTTATTTCTCGCCTCGTCCACATGACTGATACGTTTGTCAGAGTAATGTTAACGTTTGCCGCAGGGTTTATCTTTCACATTGAAAAACAAAGTTTTCCAACCCATTGTATTATTAATAAATAATGTCCTCAGGTATTCTTATCTGCCGGCTCGCCTGCACCATCTGAGTTGTTAACAATACATTATATTTCCGTTAAAAACTTCGCAAGCTCATCGGTAACATAAAACGAAAAAAAAGAACTGGAATATATCAACCAAATGCACTACGAGAGCCCAAAAGTTTATTCATACGGAATTTTTTAACACCGTATGTATTAACAGGTTGATTAACATATCTTAATTATGAAAAAAGAAAAAAAGGATGAAGGGAAAATTTCATTTTCTAATTTTTGCTACCTGTCTAATAGTCGACCTACTAAAATTAGTTATCTTTTTCTTAATAGCAAGAATATCGATCATGTTTTAGGATTTTTCATGTGGCAAGTGAGTGATTAAGAAATTAATTAACAAGTTGCCTTTTATCCTGGGCTGACAAACGATGTTGTTAACCTGCCTCTTAAATTTTACCTGTAATATTAATGTAATATACAAAAGCGAACTGTGTTACACAGTGCCAGATGAAAGATTGCACAGCCCGAAGAGAACGCTTACATTCGAAAGACATGCCTTGCTTTTCAAACTGTTATTATTCGGGGAGTGTTATGTTTTTCGCTGATCCCACGGTTATCACTGTCACTCATCCGGAGTGCTGCTGATGGCGATACCCAAACTGCGTAACTGGTTGCCTCTTCTCATCCTCTCACTGCTCTTTGTTGCCATGATGGAGCTGGTCCATTTGCCTGCGGCGCTCCTGCTGGGTCCGATGTTTGCCGGGATTATTCTCGCCATCCTTAACCGGCCTGTGGTAGTAAGCAAAACCAGTTTCGGCGTTGCGCAGGCGGTGGTCGGCGCCATGATCGCCCATGCCATTCCCCCTTCGGTGTTCGGTCGCATTGCTGCCGACTGGCCGCTGTTTATCAGTTGTATTGTTTCGGTGATTTTCGCCAGTGCCATTCTCGGCTGGATTATGGCGAAGCTACAGGTTTTTCCTGGCTCCACGGCGATCTGGGGTTCATCGCCAGGCGCGGCGGCAGCCATGACCATTATGGCCGAGAGTTTCGGTGCCGATGTCCGCCTGGTGGCGTTTATGCAGTATCTGCGGGTGATGATTGTGGCGCTGGTTGCGGTGCTGGTAACCCGCATATGGATGGGCGCGACCAGCCCGGATCATGCGGTCGCGACATTTACCCTGTTCGGCCCGGTGCGCTGGCTGCCGTTTGTCGGTACGTTGCTGGTCATTGCGGCAGGTTATCTGATCGCCCGGCGGGTAAAACTTCCCTCTGGTCCGATGCTGATAACGTTAATTCTGGGAACCATTATCGAAGATACCGGGGTGTTATCACTGGAATTGCCGCCGTGGCTGCTGGCGCTCTCCTACGCGGTGATTGGCTGGAGCATCGGGTTGCGCTTTACGCGGGAGATTGTCTGGTACGCCGCCCGCGCACTGCCGCGCGTGTTGCTGTCGGTGCTGACACTGGTGGCCGTGTGCTGCGGCTTTGCATTTTTGCTGGTGCAGTTCGCCGGTATCGATCCGCTCACCGCCTATCTCGCCACCAGCCCCGGCGGGGCAGACACGGTGGCGATCATCGCCTCTTCAAGTCACGTTGATATCTCGTTTGTGATGGCGATGCAGACCGGGCGCTTTATTCTGGTGCTGATCACCGGCCCGGCGATATCACGCTTTGTGGCGAAGAGGCTGGGAGCATAACCCCGGCAGGAACGTCAATGCCGGGGCGACAATCACCCCGCAGCCAGACGCAGCCTTTCGATCACCCCAGCCACTTCACGGCGCGCGTCGCCTTGCAGCGTCTGTAATGGCGGCGGCAGACACGGCGCCGTCACCACGCCCAGTAATTCGGCGGCAGTTGCGATCACGCGCAGGCTGCCGCCATAGCGGTTGAACAGATCCCACAGCGGTGCCAGCGCGTCGGAATGCGCCCGTGCCTGCGCCATGTCACCGGCCTGCGCCGCGCGGGAGATGGCCAGCGCCGCTTGCGGGAAGAGTCCGCCGAGCACCGAATACCAGATCCCGCAGCCAACGCTCAGACCATCAACTGCGATGGCATCGCCGCTGATGCCGAGCGTAATATGTGCCGGAATGTGCGCCCGCAGCGCCGCAATCCGCTCCAGCGCGGCAATGGGAGGAATTTTGATCGAGCCGACATTGGGTAACTGGGCGATGCGGGCAAGCAGCGCATCGCTGAAGGTGAAATGCGTCGCACGGGGATTATCGTAAACGCAGAGCGGCACCGACAATTCGCGTGTCACCGCCGCGTACAGGCCGAACACTTCATCTTCGGTTAACGCGTGATAGGAAACCGGCGCCAGCAACACCGCGCTAACGCCCGCTTTTTGCGCATCTTCCGCCAGCCACAGCACATCGCGGGTACGCAGTGCGCCAATCCCGGCGATCACCGGCACCGCGCCGGAGTGTTCCGTCGCCAGACGCAACGCAGCAGCGCGTTCATTACGGCTGAAATAGGGATAGCAACCCGTCGATCCTAACGCCCCAATCGAATCCACCCCGGCCACGCGAAGTTTTTCGATCAGCCGAACGTATGCCGCTTCATCCAGCCGCTCATCAACCAGCGGCGTCAGCGGAAATGCGCTCAGTCCAGTGAAATCCATGCTTTACCCCCCTTCAGAGTCAGAAACCCAACGCTGTTTTCTCACAGCAACAGCCTAGCATCATACGTTGCAATCCGGCGATCGGTTCGTCGCCTGCCTCACATAATGCAGCCTGCGGCATTTCCGGCAGGCTCTTGAGGATGAACCTTAGTTTTCGTCGCCAACCGGAACAGCGTAGCGCAGGCTGATAGCGTTGTAGAGATCCACCACCGGGTCAATGGCCGGTACCACGCCGTGGCGCAAACGGATATCCCGCACCACTATGCCAACGACAGCGCGCAGCCGGTGATCTTTACCATGACGGCCAGCGAGCGCCATTCATGAATCTCCCTCATAACGTCATTATGATTTAATGACATCATCATTTGTGTCGCTCTGATTAAGATAACGTTCCGCCTTTGTCGGCACCCTCCTCGTTACTGAATCAGGATCCTATGAGCAACAAGATACACGGGCCGCTGTTCCTCGCGATCCTCAGCGCGCTGATGGCCTTTACTTCTCTGTCGACAGATATCTATCTGCCCGCCATGCCGCTGATGGCCAGCGAGCTGCAAGGGGATATCGAACTGACCATTACCGGTTTTTTAATCGGCTTCGCGCTGGCACAACTGGTATGGGGACCGATCAGCGACGCCATTGGCCGCCGTCGACCGCTATTTATCGGTATGCTGCTGTTTATTATCGGTTCCGCTGGCTGCGCCCTGTCGACGGATATTCAGCAAATTGTCTTCTGGCGCGTGTTCCAGGCCTTTGGCGCCTGTACCGGGCCGATGCTGGCGCGGGCGATGATCCGCGATCTGTTTGCCCGCACCCGCGCCGCGCAGATGCTCTCGACGCTGACCATCATTATGGCTATCGCGCCGATTATCGGGCCGCTGGCGGGTGGGCAAATCATTAAGATCACCAGTTGGCACGCCATTTTCTGGCTGCTGGCGGTGATTGGCGGGCTGATGTTCTTCTCTCTCTATGCGCTGCCGGAAACCCTGCCGCCGGAAAAACGGGTCAACACCTCGCTGGCGGGCGCATTTACCAACTATTTCTCGCTGTTGCACAATCGTACCTTTATGCGTTTTACGCTGTGCCTGACCTTTTTCTACGTTTCCGCGTATGCGTTTATTACCGGGTCGCCGTTTGTCTATATCCGCTATTACGGTATCGATCCGCAATATTACGGCTGGCTGTTCGCCATCAATATTGTGGGGCTGATGGGGATGAGTATGGTGAACCGGCGGCTGGTGCAGCGCCATCCGCTGGAAAGACTGCTGAAAATCGCCGTAGCCGGTGCCGCTGTTGCAGCCGTTGCGCTGGCGCTGGTGGTGAAGCTGCAACTGGGTGGCATTGCTGCGGTCGTTGTCTGTGTCTTCCTGTTCTTCTCAATGAACGGCATCATCGCCGCGACTTCTACCGCTGCGGCGCTTGATGCGGTGCCTGCCATTGCCGGGTCAGCCGCCGCGTTAATGGGTTCCTTGCAGTACGGCAGCGGCATCATTTCATCACTGCTGCTGACGTGGTTTCGCGACGGCACGCCATGGACAATGGTGTGGATCATGGCGCTCTTCACGCTCGCCAGCGCGGCGATGGTACTGCGCCGCCATTCATGACTCTGGCTCATAAGATCATGCCGATTTCTCCCAATAGTCGCAGGTAATCGGCAGGGCTATGATCGCTGTTCCCGGAAACCGTGCGGGGCATCGGTCATGCCAGCCGCCACCGATTTTCCGCCCGGTGAGTAAACTTAACGATAAGACCCACACTGGAGAAGACCATGAAGATCATCCGCAATGCTTCCGTTCCTTCTGCGCAAGGCCCAAAGGAATATTTCACTGGCCATGTCCGTATCGACGCGCCGTTTAAGGCCGAAGAACCTGCCCGCGTGGGCGGCGCAACCGTGACGTTTGAACCGGGCGCGCGCACCGCGTGGCATACCCATCCGCTCGGCCAGACGCTGATCGTCACCCACGGTAAAGGCTGGATCCAGTGCGAAGGCGAAGCCATTCAGGAGATGAACCCGGGCGATATCGTCTGGATCCCGGAGAATGTTAAACACTGGCACGGCGCGACAGCAGATACGGCGATGACCCATATCGCCATCGCCGAGTCGTTAAATGGCAGCCCGGTGACCTGGCTTGAACAGGTTACCGACGAGCAATATCACGGCTAACGAAGAAGCCATGAATAACGGCGAGAACAACGTGGTGGTGATCGCCGACGATGTGGATATCAACGAAATGCTCTTCCGCCCGGCGCGACAAGCGCTGTAAAACCGTGGCGCCGGGCGTGCCTGCGCCGGTTTAACGTGGCAACAGTTCCGGCGTAAAGCGCTGCAACTCACTCAGCAGCAGCGGGTTATCCGGCGAGTTAAACAGCTCGCTAAGCTCCGTTTTTTTGTTATGGAAGGCCAGCGCTTCCGGGTTCGCTTTACCACTGATCGCCTGTTTCGCTTTGCGGTTACACCATTGGCGGTACTCTTCCAGCGTGGCGCGGTAGCGCTGCGCATTCTCACGCATCAGGTGTTCGGCCAGACGGAATTTGCCGTAGCGGTCGCAAAGCTGACTTTCGATGTAGATCGCTTTCGGCAGGATATCCATCATCAGGGTGATAAAATCCAGCACCTGCTCAAGGTGGCGATCGGTCAGCTCATCGGCGAACGAGAGCAGATTATCAATCAGCGACAACACTTCATTACGCTCGCAGGCCAACTGCGCCAGCAGGCTTGCCGCTACGTCTTTGGTCTCCTCCACCAGCGCTTTATCCAGCAGCAGCACGCGGGCCGATTCCACCACGCCAAAATAGCGCGACAGTTTTTCCATATAAAAGATGACGTTCTGCGCATGAATATCGGCGGAGATCACGTCAATGCTCTGCTGTAGCTTGTCGATTTTTTTCGCCAGGTACAGGGTTTGCACCACAATTGCGCCGACAACAATGCCTGTCGAAAGGCCGATCGCCGCCAGTTGCGTGGCCTGCGCCATCTGTACCAGCTGTTTCAGTTCGGTGATGGATTCCGGGTTAAAAGGGATCTGTTTGAGCGGCATATGCTGCGCAATCCCTGATTTTTCCGCCAGTTCCGTCCAGTACGCCACGCCGTCGCGCAGCACCGCTTTCCCGTTTTGCAGCGCTTCCAGCACGTCCGGATAGACCTTAAGCCAGTCAAACGTAAATATGGTATCCATCAAAAAATGTCCTCTTCAGGTTTCAGAAGCTGCTGGCGCATCGCCGCAATTTGTACCACCGCCGGCAACGTAACGCGGTAGGCCGGGCCGGTCAGCGCCGGTAGCGTGAGCAGCGCGGAGATCGCCATCCCCACTGGACCGGCAAAAATACCGATCGCCCGCACCAGTCCCGCATTGGCCGCCAGCGCCAGCCCGCGCCCCAGCAACGCTCTGGCGACAGCATTGGCCACAATCAACGACACCTGGTAAGACATAAATCCGCCGAGGCGAATCGCCGCGATAATGGCGGACAGCGCCGCGCCGCCCGCCAGATTGCCGTTGATTTTCAACTGCGCGCGCACGCTGGCGCGTTCGGCTTCACTCATGTTTTCCCAGGAATCCTCAAACAATTTCGCCAGCATCGCTTTCTCGATTTCTACCGTGTCGGCGGAGAAATCCGTTTTCACGCCGATTTTTTTACACACATCGGTCAGGATCTCTTTGTACGGCACGCCGTTGCGGCGAATGAAATTCATCAGAGAATCGCCGCCAAAATGCTGCAATTCAGCCCCAATAAGCTGCCAAACCTGGCGAAAATCGCCGTTTGCGGCCTTGAATGCCTCATCGCCGGTTAATGACTCGGTGTAGCGCGTGGAACCATCTTTGTCGGTGGTTAAATAGTTCACCAGTACGCCCAGCATCTCCTGGTCTGCATAGCGCAGAAGCTCCAGGTCTGTATCCTGCCTGTAGTTATTTGCCATCGGTTGTTGACTCTGTGGTAGTGCTGTCCTGACGTGCGGCAGCATGGGTGAGAAATTGCACTTCAACGCGGCGGTTGCGCTCATCATCAGGCGAAATGCCGCTGAGCGGCTGTGAATCGCCAAAACCGGCGACAATCACGCGCCGCGATTGTTGTTCATCCAGCGAGGTGACCAGCAGCTTGCGCGCTTCCCGCGCACGGGCGGCGGAGAGCGTGTAGTTGTCGTCATAAACGGTACAGAAACGGGAAATATCGGTGACCGGATTGCTGACCTGCAAGTTGTCGGTATGCCCTTCCACAAACACCTGTGTATTCGCCGCGCTGCCAACAAACTCAGCAATCCGCGGGGCCAGGCGCGCCAGCGCATCTTTTGCCTGATCGGTGATACAGGCGCTGCCTTTGGCGAAAATTTTGTCGCGCAGGGTGATTTTGCCGCTGGCCATATCAAACCCCACCAGCATCTCTTCACCGCGATCGGCCATCTCCTTTTGCATGCTGTGCATCAGGGTGTTCAGCTTCTGCTGCGCTGCCGCCAGGCCACTGTTTTTCTCCTGCTCGCGCTTCACTTCCGCCACTTTATTTTGCAGCACCGATAACACCAGCATCAGCATGACCACGGCCATCACGCCCGCCATCAGATCCGAGATAGAGACCCACTCATTTGGTTTATCTTTCATCGGCTGATTTACGCCTCTGCGCTTTCAGGCAGCGGATTCAGCCTGTAGTGTTGCGCTTCGGTCAGCAATGTCGCGAGCTTACGCTGCATATCCATCACCGCGGCAATAAGCGCCTCTTTTTCTGCCGATGGCAACTGGCTGGCGAGCTGTTTCGTCGTAACGTCACACAGGTCTTCCAGCTTCTCATGCAGCGTAACGATGACCTTACAGGCGTTTTCCAGCGCGGCTTGCGAGTCATTAAATCGCTTCGGCAGCGACTCCAGCCGCTGGTTGCTGACGGAGACGGCCATCAGGCTGGTCTGGATCTCTTTGGTGACCCGCTTGATGTATTGCGTCATCTCCTGCACTTCAATGTTGAGGTTTTCACTGGTGATGGAGAAGTCGTTCATCACCCGGCTCTGTACTTTCGCCGCCTCGTTGGTTTTCTCGCTCAGCTCCGTCATGGTGCTATCAATACGCGCCGACATCGTATCGACCGACTGGCTGATCACGGAGGTCGCCGAGGTGAGCTGGCTGGCCATCTCCGTCATATTGCTGCTGAAGGCATCGCCCATCTCGCCAATCGCCGCTTTGAGAGAGCGTTCGATGGTTTCCATGGTGGCGCTTAGCTGGCGGGTGGAAGCAGACAGCATCTCGCTCATCTGCTGTACGTTGCGGGTAAAGTCGCTGTTCATCTCCGTCACCACAGCAGAAAGCTCGCTACGGATATCATTCATCACGCTGCTTAAATCCTCGCCCAGCGTGGAAACAACTCCTTGCAGGCTTTCCGCGGAATCCGCCACTTTCTGCGAAGCGTTACTCATCGCGCCAGCCGCCTGTTGCAGCGCCTCCAGGTTCTGCTGGCTGCTGCGCGTATAGCTCTCCAGCAGGCTGCGGGATTGCCCGTTGATATCGGCAATTTCCGTCAATGTCGCCAGTTGATGCGTATGGCGCTGCGCTTCGTACTCTTCGGCGCGTTTTGCTTGCTGAACAAACTCATCGCGTAATATTTGAGTTTGCTGCGTCAGCGCCGCGACGAGACTTTCGGTGGCCGTTATCTGCGCCTGCTGTTGCTGCGCGTGGCGCTGCGCTTCGGCTTCTTCGCCCTGTTTTACCTGCTGCGCAAACGCATCGCGCAGCGTTCGGGTTTCCTGCGCGAATGCCGCAACGAGCGTGTCAGTCGCCGTTATTTGTGCCTGCTGCTGTTGTTGAAGTTGCTCGCGGCGCGCGGCCTCTTCCGCTTCGCGGCTCTCATCAATCGCCTGCTGCAACCGGGCCATGCACCAGCTTAAGCGGCGCTCTTCATAGCCGTTATGGGTTTCCCACCACTTCAGGACAATAAAGGCGATAATCCCCCAGGTGGAGGTTTTAAATTTCACCCCCAGCCCCTGCATCATATTCATCAGATCGCCCATGGCGCTATCCATTGCGCCAATGCTGTTGCCGGTGTTATGCAGAATGCCGGAGGCTTTATCCAGCGCCAGCCCGAGGCCAAGAAAGGTGCCCAGCAGGCCGACAATTAACAGCATCCCCGGCATAATGGCGGCGATCTTCTCCGCTTTCGTCGCCACCGACAGGCTAAGTTCAGCGGCGGAACCCAGCCCGGAATTCATTTTTCCCTGCGTCTGACCATCCCATAATGTTTGCCAGTTCGCCTCTTTCGCCCGACGCTTCACGCTGCGAATAGTCATCGCCACGCCAGCTACCATCACCAAAAAAAAGAAAAGCTGTAACACATCCAGACCGGGAATCAGGAAATGGCCGACCTCTGCCAGCAGGTTCATGCCATCACCTCAACCATCAGCCCTTTTTCGGTACGTTGCTCGCAATCGTTGGCAAAGATGAGCGCAAAGTCGTTGATCAGATACTGTTCTTCCGTCGAGAGCGCCGACCACGGGCGGTTGTCCTGTGAACACTGAATCAGCAGACGCCCCACTTCCGCGCCGCGCTCCAGCAGAAATTCATTTCCTTCATCAATCAGTTGCTGTTCGTCTTTTTCCAGCATTTGCAGGAAGCCTTCGGCCGCATTCACGTAACAGCGACGCGCCTGCAAGGTATCTTCCAGTGCATTCAATTCTTGTTCTTCGCGCGGCAGGGAAATCTGCAAGTCGTTGAGCATAGCCATATCTTCCGCGCTCAGCGTTTCATTGTTCTGGGCGCGCAACAGGCGATCGCGCAGCATGCGGCTGCGGGAGAGCACCTTGCTATCGCGTTCCCAGTCCGCCTCCAGTAACTGACGGCTTTTCTCCCAGGCGATGATCATCTCTTCGAAGATAAACGGAATGATCGGCTTACCGAACTGACGAGTCGTCAGTGCATCCAGTTGCAGTGTGTGCTCTTCGCTGAACTCCGCATCCTGTTGAATCAGACGGTTAGCGGCGAAAATGATAAACAGCAGGTCATCATCAATCTCTTCCACGCGGGTAACGGATTCCATACGGCTTTCGTAAAACGCCAGCAGTTTCTGTACCGCGCGCAGGCGCAGGTAGTATTCAAAGTCCTGCAAATCGTCGCGCTCAAGGGCGATGTCCACTTCCGCTTTGGCAATCATGTAGTTGTTCAGCATCGCAATGGCGGAAACGGCGGATTTCTCTTCACCGTGCAGTTCACGTTCCGCTTCGGCCAGCGCTTCTGCATGGCGGCGAGCCTCTTCCAGCGCGGCTTTATCGAGCTGCTGCTGACGCGCGCCTTTGCACCAGTCAATCACCCATTGAATCGCTTTCTGCGCGCGACGCACCAGCGGGTGTTTATCGGCTTTCTCCAGCCACGCCAGCCCTTTATCCAGCAATGCCAGCGCTGTTTTGACCCAGGGATGCGTAAAGTACGCGCCTACCATCTTCAGGAAGGTGCGGCCTTTGCTGATGTGCGGTTTAATGCGCGTCCACATCTGGCTGACTTTACCGACAAAACCTTCCGCTTTTTCCGCCATCCAGCCAATGGCGCTACTGACGTACTCTTTCGCCTTGCTCACCGCCGACGAAACAAAGCTGCCAACCGAGGAAACCACAGAGGAAGCAAAATCGCATACAGAATCTAACCAACCCATTATTTTTAATCCCTTAGCTCACGCCGAGCATTTTTCTTGCTGTGTCAATGTGTGGAGGTATGTGTGATGCAGAAGAGGCGATCGCGCGATACGCTTCGCGGATCTGCGTCAGCGCGCTTTCAATGTGCGCCAGCGCCAGTTGTTGTTGCGGGCTGCGAACGGCTTTCGGCAATGCCAGCCGCATCGCATTGCGCATATCGCGCCCGGAAAGGCCATCGGAAAGGGCAACCGCCTGCGCGATCAGGGTTTCGCGGTCGTCCGCCAGAGGAATGGTCGCCACCAGCAGTTTGGCCCATATGCGCTGGCGCTCAGGCTCGCCGGGCAGGGTAAAGCCGATATGATGGGTGATGCGGCTCAGGAAGGCGCTATCGTAATTTTTCACAAAGTTGGTGGCGAAAATCACGATACCCGCGTGTTTTTCCAGTTCGATAAGCAAGGTGGAACGCATGGCATTGACCTCATTATCAATACCCTGCGTGACAGAAGAGAGGCGTTTACCAAGCAGCGTGTCGGCTTCGTCAAAAAACAACACGGCATTTTCGCGTTCGGCCTGGCGAAAAAGCGCAGCAATATTCTTCGCCGTTTCGCCCATAAATTTGCTTTCCAGATCAGTAATGCTCACCAGCATGATATTGCGCGCCAGCGAACCGGCCAGCGCTTCGGCGGTCAGGGTTTTTCCGGTGCCTGGCGGGCCGTAAAAATTAAGGACAATACCTTTTCCTTGCGGGTCAACGGCAGAGAACCCCCAGTCAAGGTAGATCTGCTGGTAGTGCTCGATTTTGGCTTTCGCTTCATCCAGTTGTTCAATTACTTCCGCCGCCAGGGCGACATCGCTTTCCAGCGTAAAACGCGGCGCAATCGCTGGAGCGAAAAGTGATTTATCCTCATCATCGGCTTTTTCCCGTTGCCGGGAGAACTGCGGGCTGATGCGTCCGGATGTCATACTATCGCCTCTCTGTGTTAACGGTTTCGGTTTACGCGAACCAAACATATAAGTCCCTGTCCTTGATAACGTCGCGGCCGCTATACGGCGTGAAAACGGGTATGTAAATCCTGTTCAAATTGCTCGCGCAGCGAGGCGGGCGAAAGAATGCCGATGTCCGGCAGCCAGTAGCGCAGCCAGCGAAACAGCGTATGCGGATCGCTGATCGCCGTGGAGAGCGTCAGGCTGCCATCGTCGTGGTGTTCAATAATGCGTTGCGCGGGGAACAGCGCCCGGCGGGTGACATACTCCGCGGCATGCGCCGATACGCGCAGTACCGTCTCCACCCGCGAGCCAAAGCGAATACCGACATGATTTTCCAGCTCGGCGACCACCTCAGCGAGCAGCTCAAAGCGTTGGTCGGTGCTGGTTAGCCGCTCAATACGCGCCACTTCGAACGCCTTTAACTGCCCTTTTTCTATGGCCGCCAGGTACCACAAGCCGTATTGGTTAATCAGCCGGTAAGGATGCGCGCGCCGGGCTTTGTCGCGGTAGCGATATTCCACTTCTGTGCGCTGGCTAATGGCCTGATTTAACTGGTTAAGCAGCGGCTCGAGCTGCTGATTTTGTCGGCTGCTCGGTGCGTGAAAGGCGATATTGCTGCGCTGTTTCATGCTGTTACGCAGCGATTGTCCGTCCTGGCGCGGGAAGAGATGCGCCACGCCGGTAAAGTCAGCGAATTCCGCCAGATGACCGCTGTGTAATGTCGGAAGAAGGTGGGCGCTGAGTTTATAGCGTCCTGGCGAAACCTGATCGAGGATATGTCCCAGCCGCGCAAGGTCGCGGTAAGCCGTGCGTTCCGTTATGCCGAATTTATCGCACAGCCACGCCTTATCGATGGTTTTGCCCTGATAGAGCGCAGCGAAAATTTCGCACAGCCGCTCAATCAACGGGTCGTGTTTTCTGTCGTGACTTTCCTTCATTGCTGCGGGTTCCGGAATAAAGTCTCACAAGACGTTAAAAGTACAGCCTGACCATCGCGCCACGGCCCGAAGTTGCAGGTAAAACCTTGTTTTTGTTCATAGGGATTAACGGCAGAAAACAGGAAAACTAAAATGAAATTTCCGCGTGCTATGCAATCCCCTGATTCTATTAAGGGAAAGATAAACGTCCTCGCTGACAGGAGATGTCAGTGCACAGTAATTGCCGCCTGCCGCTTCGCTAACTTCAACAAAACATCAACGAATCGGCCACTTACGTTGTTCATTCCCCGTGCGGAAAAGATAATCGTTATTTACTTTGGTATATAACGAGAAGCATGATGAAAACGATGACAGGCAAGTGTGCAGCGGTGATAGCGCTGGCGGTGTTGAGCGCTACGTCCGTTCTGGCAAAAGATATTCGCGTCACTTATGCCGGTTCGATGGGCAAAGTGATGGATCAGGGGCTGGGACCGGTGTTTGCGAAAGCGGAAAACGGTGCCTGGCAGGGCCAGGGACAGGGCGCTTACGGGATGGCGCGTTTGCTGGCGAGCCATAAACTGACGGCGGACGTGTTTGTCTCCATCAACCCTGGCCCCATGCAGATCCTGAAAGATGCAGGCTTAATCGATGATGCCGTCCCGGTCGCCAGCACCAGCATGGTGATAGCGTACAGCCCGAACGGGAAATATGCCGGGCAGTTTGCCGACTCCAGTAAACATCATGATGCCGGCTGGCTGAAGCTGCTGGCGCAGAAAGATATTCACTTCGGCCGCACCGATCCGTATGTCGATCCGAAAGGGCAGAACATTGTCTTTACCCTTCTGCTGGCGGAAAAATATTACCACCAGCCGGGCATCGCGCAGAAAGTGCTGGGCGACCTGCAAAACCCGGAACAGACTCACCAGGAAGGCGGCCTGCTGGCGCGCCTCGAGAGCGGCCAGATTGACGCTGCAGCCGGTTACGAAAGCGAAGTGCGTTCCGCCCATCTGCCATATGTCGCGCTGCCGGATGAGATCAACCTCAGCAACCCGGCGCTGGCGAAGCAGTGGTATGACACCGTCAGTTTCACCATTAAAGATAGCGCAGGTAAAGATCAAACCCTGCACACGCAGCCGATGGTGTTCTACGCAGCAGTGCTGAAGAACGCGCCAAACGGCACCGATCAGGCGAAGAAATTCGTTGAATTTATGCAAAGTGCGCAGGGGCAGCAGATCTTTAACCAATATGGTTACGCCGCGCCGAAAGGCAACGCGCTGTATCGCTGATGCGCCAGGCCGGGCGTATGGCGGGCTGGTTGTCGCTTCCCGCATTGCTGCTGTTGTGCATTCCGTTTGTTACCCTGCTGCATGAAACGCCGTGGGGCCACTTCCGGCTTGCCTGGCGGGATGACCATGCGATTGCCGTGTCGCTCGGCCTTGGGCTGCTGGCCCTGTGCCTGATTATCCTGATCGGACTGCCGGTGGCCTGGTGGCTGGCGCGAGCTACCGGGCGCAAACGTCTGATCGCCGAGCTGCTGGTAATGATTCCGCTGCTGACGCCGCCGCTGTCGATGGGTATTCTGCTGGTTTCCGCATGGGGGCCGTACGGCCTGTTTGGTCAGTGGCTGTCGCAGGTCGGCATGACGCTGGTCAACAATCCTGCCGCCTTTGTGCTGGCACAGCTTTACGGCGCGCTTCCCTACTTTATTGTGGTGGCGCGCAGCGCCTTCAGCACCGTACCGAAAACGATTCTTGAAGCCGGGCAGACGCTTGGCGCGGGCGGCTGGCAGCGCTTTCGCTATCTGGCGCTGCCAATGGCGATGCCAGGGCTGGCCTCGGCTATTGCGCTGGCCTGGGTGCGGGCGGTTGGCGAGTTCGGCATTGTGATGATCTTCGCTTACTTTCCGCAGGGTATTCCGGTCAAGCTCTACACCAACCTGCAAAACGACGGCGTCGATTCCGTTTATACCCTGCTGTGGCTGCTGCTGATCGTCACACTGCCGCTGCCGATGATCTGTATGGCACTGGGTAGGCGGGCGCAGGTGAATCAGCTTTGAGATAAGAGGTCACGGCCCGGCACACTTTCCATCGCCGGGCCTCTGAGGATCAGTCACCCGCTTTGGTCAGGGTTGCCAGTTCATCAGCAGAGAGGTTTAACGTTACGGCAGTGACAAAGCTTTCAACGTGGGCAACGTTGGTGGCGCTGGCGATCGGCGCGGTGACGCCCGGCTGGTTAATCAGCCAGGCAAGCGCGACTTCGGCCGGTTTTACGTTATGTTTTGCAGCAATGGTTTCCAGCGCATCAATAATGGCGAAACCGCGTGGATTCAGGTATTTGGCAATGCCCTGCCCGCGCTGGCTCTGGCTGAGATCTTTTTCGCTGCGGTATTTCCCGGAGAGGAAACCGGAAGCGAGACTGTAGTAAGTCACCACGCCGATATTCTCCCGCACCGTTAAGTTCTGCAACGCGCCTTCAAAACCGGAACGATCGTAGAGGTTGTATTCCGGTTGCAACACCTGGTAGCGCGGCAACCCTTTCGCATCCGCCACTTTTAGCGATTCCGCCAGCTGCTCCGCATTGAGGTTCGACGCGCCGACGGCGCGGATTTTCCCCGCTTTCAGCAGCTTCTCATACGCGCCAAGGGTTTCCTCATACGGCGTGTCGTTATCCGGCCAGTGCGAAAAGTAGAGATCGATATAGTCGGTTTGCAGACGGCGCAGTGAATCCTCAACCGCCTGCGCTATCCAGCGGGCGGAAAGCCCTTTTTTACCCGGTTCGCGCAGATCGGCTCCCACTTTGGTAAAGAGTGTCACTTTATCGCGCGCGCCCGGATGCGCCGCCAGCCATTTGCCGATAATGGTTTCTGATTCGCCGCCTTTGTTGCCCGGTGCCCATGCCGAATAGACATCCGCGGTATCAATCGCGGTAAAGCCGCGTTCGAAAAGCGCGTCCAGCAGGCTGAAGCTCTGCTTTTCATCTACCGTCCAGCCGAAAACATTGCCGCCAAAAACCAGTGCGGGGATCTGCAAGCCAGTTGTACCCAGTGAACGTAAAGCCATTTGCTCATACCTCCGTGAAATAGCGTATCTGTTTACGCAAAGACTTTAATCCTGGCCTGCTGAGCCGTGCGTTTTTTGGTCATCCGTGCGGTTTAAACACCGGATGCGTCTGCAATAACGCGGTGATCGGTCGCAGATTTTCGCGCAGTACGCTATGCAGGTGGCGAATGGCCGGGTTGAACTGTTTGCGGTGCGGGCACACCAGATTCAGCGGCGCGGCTTCGCCAGCATGTTGCGGTAACAACACCTCCAGCCGGCCTGCCAGCACATCCGCGCTGATGTCGATCCATGATTTATAGACGATGCCCATTCCGTCCAGCGCCCAGCGGCGGGCAATATCCGCGTCATCACACAACATACGGCTTTTAACAATAAGCTGACGCCGCATGCCGTTTTCCGGAAAGCTCCATTTGTCATACACCTGGTTGTTCATGGTGAATAACAGACAGTGGTGATTCACCACTTCATCCAGCGTTTTGGGGCGACCGTGTTGTGCCAGATAATCAGGGGAAGCGGCCAGCACCCGTCGATTATCCTCGGCCACCGGCAGCGCGACATAGCTGCTGTTATCCAGCACGCCGTAGCGGATGGCGATGTCCACCGGATCGCGAAAGACATCGCTTACCTGATCGGAAAGCGACAGGCGCAGCGAAATTTTCGGGTACTGCTGGCAAAAACGGGTGATCAACGGCAGCAAGACATTGCGGCCAATGTCCGAAGGAACGGCAACGCGCAATTCGCCACGGATCTCGTTATCGCCGCTGTGCAAGCTTTCAGCGCCCGCCTGCACCACTTCCAGCATCTCCTGGGCGAAGGGCAGATATTTTTCTCCTTCCGCGGTCAGACGCAGGCTGCGCGTCGAGCGTACAAACAGGCGCTTATCCAGATCGCGCTCTAGCCGGTTGACGGCGGCGCTGACCTGGCCCGGCAGTAATCCGGCTTCCCGCGCAGCATTGGAAAAACTGCCCAGCATGGCCGAGCGAACAAACAGCGTGACATCTTCCAGGCGAATCATGGTGGCTCCTGTAGCGCAAAAACCCTTCTGTTTTGCCAGAAAACCCTGTGTCGGGAAATGTTATTTTCACTCCTCGAGTGAAAGTGCTGCCTTTTTACACCGATTTATCTGGTTATGTTTTGCGTTTATGCTCGCTGCAATCAACAGTACCGTCCCTGATTTGTTCATATTTTCACCAGGAGAGAAAAAATGACCCTTGATGATGCCGTCGTTGCCCGCCATACCGTAAAAGCATTCGAACCCGGCCAGACGCTGCCGCAGGATAAAATCGAAACGCTGCTGAACGTGCTGCAAAACAGCCCCTCCTCCGTTAACTCGCAGCCGTGGCACTTTGTTGTCGCCTCCACGGCGCAAGGGCGTGAAGCCATTGCTAAATCCACCACCGGCGCTTTTGCCTATAACGAGCCGAAAGTCCTGAACGCCTCTCATGTGATTGCGCTGTGCATCCGCAGTGATATTGACGACAAACACCTGCAAAACGTTCTCGCGCAGGAGCAGAAAGATGGCCGCTTTGTCGCAGAAGGCGCGCAGGCGGGCCAGGATAAAAGCCGCCGTTCTTACGTCGATATGCATCGCTACGAACTGCGCGATCTGCCGCAGTGGATGGAGAAACAGGTGTACCTGGCGTTAGGCGGCCTGCTGCTGGGCGCGGCAATGCTTGGCATTGACGCCACGCCAATGGAAGGTTTTGACCAGCGCGCGCTGGATCTGTCGCTGGGCCTGCGTGAAAAAGGGCTGACCAGCGTGGTGCTGGTCTCGCTCGGCGTGCGCAGCGATAAAGACTTCAACGCCGCCCTGCCGAAATCCCGCCTGCCGCGCGACGAAATCTTCACCTTTATCTAACCCCGCTATGCCCGGTGGCGCGACGCTTACCGGGCCTGCAACGTAAACCGGGTTTAATACAACCCGGAAATCACCAACAGTTCATCCATGATGATTTTCATCACATCGTCCTGTTCACCTTTTTCTGCCATGAATATGTGAGCTATGTTCGCCGGTATTGTGCAGGTGTTTGCTGGTAACGTTGCTTAAACGCACGGGAAAACGAAGAGAGGGAGAGAAACCCGCAACGTTCTGCAATGACATCGACCGTCAGACCACGCTGCTGGTGCAACAAACGCGCGGCCTGCGCAAGGCGGATTTGCGTCAGCCAACTTTGTGGCGTCAGGTGATAACAGCGGGAAAAATGGCGGGCGAAAGTTGCGCGGGAGAGAAAGCAACGCTGTGCCAGCGTCTCCAGCGTCCACGGCTGCGCTGGTTCGGCCAGTACCGCCAGTACCGCAGGCGCGAGGCGCGGATCGCTCATCAACCGCAACAACCCGGCTGGCGGCTCCTGCGCGGCCAGTAAAATGCGCAGCAGCATCGTTAAAAACGACATCGCCAGGCTTTGTACCATCTTCGCCCCGCCGGGCTGGTTACTCAGGCTTTCACGCACCAGCATCGCCAGCAGGGTTTGCAGCTCCGGAAAATCCTGCTGCCCGTCGGTATGCAAATGGACAACATCGACTTCATGGGCAAACAGCCAGCCGCTGTGCGGGCCAAAATCGAACTCGCCGCATAACACTTCCACCGCGCTGCCTTCACCTTCCGCCACAACCTCCGTCAGCGTGCCGTTGTACTGGCTGGCCACTGGCGCAAGGTGTCCCCAGTCAATCAGCCCCTGCAACAGATGCGGCGAGCCGTGCGGCAGCAGCAGCACATCTCCTGCGCGCACATCATAGATTTTCCCCGCCACATTCAGCCGTGCTTCCCCTTTCAGGATCACATGCCAGGGCACCGCGCCGGGCGCAAGTTGAACGTGATCGGCCTGCCAGCGCCCGGCGAAACGGCAGTGAAGATTCACCGCACAGACCGGCGCAAGCAGGGTGAGCATCTGGCTGAGAGTATCCATCTTTCCCCTGAGACGATAAGACAAAAAACAGAGACGATTTGGCGCATTCTACACCGTCCGCGCAGCCTAACATAAGCCCAACGCCGCCACAGCGGCCCTCATTTAACACTGAACAGGAGCAAATCATGAGCCGTTTAACCCACATTCAGGCTGAAGAAGCCACCGGTAAAGCCGCAGAATTATTTACTGCCATCAAACGCGCAATGGGCAAAGTGCCGAATGCTTATCTGACTATCGGCAGCCACTCGCCGGAGGCGCTGGGCCAGGCGCTGCAACATAATGCCATGCTGACGAAAAGCAGCCTGAGCGCCAAAGAGCGTGAAGCCATTAACCTTGCCGTCAGCGAAGCAAGCGGCTGTGATTATTGCCTGGCCGCCCACACACTGGCAGCAAAAGGTGCAGGTTACAGCGAAGAGCAGACCCGGCAGTTGCGTCGCGGCGAATACCCGCAGGATGCGCACATTGATGCGCTGGTGAAATTCGTGCAAACGCTGGTCACCACGCGCGGCACACTGGCTGACGATACCGTTGCCGCCTTTCGCAATGCCGGTTTCGACGATCGCCAGGTGGTGGAAACCATCAGCGCCGTCAGCGCGATTCTGTTCACCAATATGATTAACCGCGTCAATGATACGGTGGTGGATTTTCCGAAAGTGAATTGATCAATCCGGGAGGCGGAAGCCTCCCTTTTTTATTGCCACGACTCCACCCAGTGGCACGCCACCTGATGGCCGGGGCGCACTTCACGCAGTTCCGGGATTTCAGTACGACAGCGTTCCGTTGCCTGCGGGCAGCGTGAAGAGAAGCGGCAGCCGGAAGGCGGGCGCGACGGATCGGGGATTTCCCCCTGCACCACCGCCACGGGTTCGCTTTCCGGGTCGAGCGTTGGCACCGCCGCCAGCAGCGCCTGGGTGTAAGGGTGCAGCGGCTGGCTGAACAACGCATCGCGGCTAGCGGTTTCCACCAGTTTCCCCAGATACATCACCGCCACGTCATCACACAAATGCTCCACGACACCGAGATCGTGAGAAATAAACAGGAAGGTGACGCCATGCTCATCGCGCAAATCGGAGAACAGATTAATGATTTGCGCCTGGATGGAGACATCCAGCGCCGAGATGGGTTCGTCGGCAATAATAAAATCCGGGTTGAGGATCAGCGCGCGGGCAATGCCGATACGCTGGCGCTGGCCGCCGGAGAACTCATGGGGAAAGCGATTGTAATGCTGCGGGGCCAGGCCACAGATTTTCATCACCTCCAGCACTTTATCGCGCAGTTCCGCTTTGCTGCACAGCTTGTGTTCCAGCATCGCTTCGCCAATCGCATCGCCAATGCGAATGCGCGGATTCAGCGAGCTGTAAGGATCCTGAAACACCAACTGGATTTTCGGGCGCAGCGCGCGCATCTGTTTCGGCGTCAGATCCTGCAACTCCTGACCGCGATACTTCACGCTACCCGCCGTTTTGTCATACAGCCCCAGCAGCGTGCGTCCGACGGTGGTTTTACCGCTGCCGGATTCGCCCACCAGGCCAAAAATGGTGCCGGGTCGAATGTTAAAACTGACGCCGTCCACGGCGCGTAGCTGTCCGGTTTCCTGACCAAACAGCCCGTCGCGCAGCGGGAAGTGCTTTTTCAGACCATCCACTTCAATCACATATTGTTGGCTCATGCGACCGGCTCCGCTAACTCACTGTGAATACATGCGGCTTGCCGCGTTTGCCCGATCAGCGGCGGAATACCCGCGCGGCACTGCGCCGTGGCACGTTCGCAGCGATCGAAGAACGCGCAGTACGGCGGCAGCTCGGCCAGATCCGGCACCTGGCCGGGAATGGAATAGAGGCGGCGTCGGCGCTCGCCCGGAACAGGGCGCGACGCGATCAGCCCTTTGGTATAAGGGTGCAGTGGGTTGCGCAGCACATCGGCGGTCGGACCTTGCTCAACGATGCGCCCGGCGTACATTACCACGACGTGTTCCGCCATCTGCGCGATAACGCCCAAATCATGGGTGATCAGCATCAGCGCCATCTGCTGCGCCCGCGCCTGGTCACGCAGTAAACGCAGGATTTGCGCCTGTACGGTGACATCCAGCGCCGTGGTGGGCTCGTCGGCAATCAGCAGTTTCGGCTGGCAGCTTAGCGCCATGGCAATCATGATGCGCTGCAACATACCGCCGGAAAGCTGGTGCGGATAGCTGCTCATCAGGCTCTCCGCCCGCGCCAGCCCGACATCGGCAATCAGTTGCGTGGCGTGCGCCCAGGCCGCTTTTGGTGTTTCGCCGCGATGGCGAATCAGCGGTTCGCAGAGCTGCTCGCCAATGGTCAGCACCGGGTTGAGCGCCGTCATCGGCTCCTGAAAGATCATCGCTAACTGATTACCACGCAGATCGGCCATTTTTGACGGCTTCAGGCGCAGCAGATCGGTGCCCTGAAAGCGGATTTCTCCGCCGTCGATACGCGCAACCTGCGGCGGTAACAGCCCCATCAGCGACATGGCGGTAACGCTTTTGCCGCAGCCGGATTCACCCACCACGCCAATAGTTTGCCCGGCCTGAATGGCAAATGAGACATCCTGTACAGCGCGCACGCGCCCCTGCTCGCTGGCGAAGGAGATGGATAAGTTATTAAAGGTAATTAGCGGCTCGCTCATTTCAGGCTCCGTTTCATTTTCGGATCCAGCGCATCGCGCAGGCCATCACCCAGCACGTTAATGGCGATGACGGTCAGAAAAATGGCGATACCCGGCGGCATCCATAGCCACGGGCGACGCTGAAAGTCGATCAGGCTGTTGGCCGCATCCATCATATTGCCCCATGAGGGCGTTGGCGGTACGACGCCAAGGCCGAGATAGCTGAGCGCAGATTCCATCAGGATGGCATTCGCCACCGCCATCGTCGCCATCACCACCAGAATGGGAATAGTGTTCGGCAACAGATGGCCGAACAGGCGGCGGCGCGAAGAGAGGCCCAATACCTGGGTCGCCAGCATAAAATCGCGTTCGCGCAGCGAGAGGATTTGCCCGCGCACCAGTCGCGCCAGCTTCGGCCACTCCAGCAGGCTGAGCATCACCACCACCATATAGATGCGCGAATCGGACGAGAAATCGAGCTCTGACAACATCGCTCCGGCGACAATCAGCAGCGGCAGGCTGGGAATCGTCATCACCAGATCCGCGAGGCGCATAATCAGTTTGTCCGTCCAGCCGCCGGCATAACCGGAGATCGCGCCCAGCAGGTAGCCCAGCGCCACCGAAAGCAGCATGGTCAGCAGGCCAATAATCAGCGAGATACGCCCGGCAAGCAGCAGACGGGTATAGATGTCGCGGCCAAGAAAATCGGTGCCCAGCCAGTGCTCTGCGCCAGGCGGTTTGTTGATCATCAGCGCGTCGGTGGCGTCATCTTTCCACGGCGACCACACCGGCCCCAGCACGCACCAGATGGTCATGACCACCAGCAGAACCAGGCACAGCATCGCGATATGATTGTGGCGCAGCGCTTTCCACGCCTGGCGCCACGGAGAGGGCGTGGCCTGCGCCAGCGCCGGAATTTCCGCCTTGCGCAGGCGGCGATTGGTTGAGAAAAGGGAACCGAACATCACGACCTCACGCGAATACGCGGGTCGGCCCACGCGTACAGCACATCGGCAATCAGGTTGCCAACAATGGTTAATACCGCCAGAAACAGAGTGAACCCCATCAGCACCGGATAATCTCGGGCGGCCAGCGAATCAATATGGATATGCCCCGCACCCGGCCAGTTAAACACCTTTTCGGTGATGATCGCGCCAGAAAACAGCCCCGGCAGCTCAAAACCGAGCAGGGTGATGATCGGCAGTAACGCATTGCGCAGCGCGTGTTTGAGGATCACTGTGCGTTCGCGCAGACCTTTGGCGCGCGCGGTGCGGATAAAATCCATCTTCACCACGTCCAGCATACTGGCGCGGAAATAGCGCGTCAGGCTGCCCGCCTGCAACATCACCAGCGCCATGACCGGCAACACCAGATGCGCCGCAACCTGCATCACCCACGCCCAGCCGCTATCGTCGCTGCCGGTGTTGGTCATGCCGCCCACCGGCAACCAGTGCAGATCGACCGCGAACCACTTAATCAGCAACAGGCAGAGGAAAAAGGTCGGGAATGACATGGCGGCGAACACCGCCACGCTGACCAGATGATCGAACAGCGAATTGGGTTTCAGCGCCGAGGCAATGCCCACCGCCAGCCCGATGCCCCAGTAAAACACCAGCGCAACGCTTGCCAGCAGGAACGAGTTCCAGATGTACTGGTTAAGTAGCTGGCTCACCGGGATTTGGTATTGCAGCGAGAACCCCAAATCGCCGTGCAGCAACTGGCTGAGCCAGTGCAGATAGCGGATGAAGAGCGGTTGATCGAGGCCATAAATGGCTTTCAGTTCGGCGGCGCGGGCGGCGGTGAGGGTAATGTTACCGTCGATAAAGTCGCCCGGCGTTTTCGCGAACAGCATAAAAATAATCAGTGATGCGAGCAGCAGCATTGGCAGGGTTTGCAGCAGTCGCCTGAGGATAAAATTTCGCATAGCTTTCTCATGACAACTGCCGGGGAGCCCCGGCAGTTGTTGGTGTTACTTGACGATTTTCACATCCGGCAGGCTACCGGTCAGTCCGTTGTAAATATCCGGCTTAAAGCCGGTGACGCGGGCGCTGCTGGCCGACAAAATCTCGCGGTTACCCAGCAGAATCGCCGGTGGATCGTCCGCCAGCACTTTATACAGCTGGTGATAAATCGGTTTGCGTTTTTCCACATCGAGCACCGCATTACCTTCGTTGATCAGCTTATCAACCTGCGGATTGTTATAGCCGGACTCTTTCGCTTCCGTGCTGTAGTAATCCCACACGCCATCATGCGGATCGTTGAGCGTGCTGGTGCTGAAAGAGGCCAGGTCATAGTTGCCTGCTTTACGCTGCGCCATCAGGGCGTTGAAATCCACCACCTGCGGTTTCAGCAGCACGCCAATCTGCTGCCAGTTCTCTTTGGCAATGGGGATCAGCGCATCGTTCAGCACTTTCTTGCTCACCAGCAGCGTCAGCTCCAGACGTTTACCGTCCTTCACGCGGATGCCATCCGGCCCCGGTTTCCAGCCTGCTTCATCAAGCAGTTTCTTCGCCTGTGCCGGGTCGAATTTGTACGGGTTCACGCCGTCGGTGTTATACGCCCATGAAATCGGGGCAATAGGTTCAATCGCCACTTTGCCGTAGCCCTGATAAACCACATCGATCAGCTTCTGGCGGTCAAGGCCGTAAATCAGCGCCTGCCGCACTTTCACGTCCTGCAACGCCGGGCGGCGCACGTTGAATTCCACTTTGCTGTAGTCGCTGGAGCCAAACAGGTTGATATTGGCGAAGCCCAGCATTTTCAGTTGTTCGATATCATCCGGGCGCGAAGTGAACGAGTCGTAATCGGTTTCGCCGGTCTGGAACAACTGGAAGTTGGTGGATGGGTTGGTTACGCGATAGATAAAGCGCGGCGTTGGCGGTGTGCCACGGTAGAAATGGGTGTTGGCGTGGAAACGGATCTCCTGGCCCGGAATGTATTTTTCATAGACATATGGCCCGTTACCCAGCGGTTTACCGTGCAACGTGCGCAGATAATCGAGGTTACCGCGCTGATACTCTTTACCGTAATACGCTTTCGACAGCACCGGGCCGCCGATTTTCGCCAGCGTAGTCGCGCCTGGCTGCGTGGTGGTGACCTGTAAGGTCAGCGGGTCGATCACTTTCAGGCCGCTGACGCTATCGGCTTTTCCGGCTTTATACTCCGCGCCGCCCGCAATATTGGCGAGGGTGATGTCAGTATCGCCATCATATTTCGGGTCATACAGCACGGTCAGGGTAAACGCCACGTCTTCGGCAGTCAGCGGCGAACCGTCGCTGAAAGTCAGGTTCGGGCGCAGCTTAATGGTGTAGACCTTGTTGTCCGGGCTGACGCTCCAGCTTTCCGCCAGGCCAGGCACCAGATTGCCGTGGCTATCCCAGTCGATCAGGCGTGAGAAAATCACGTTGGTGACGTTTTCGTCCCAGCCGTTAACAAAGAAATAGGGGTTAAAAATACCCTGCGGTTCAGAGATGCCTGCCACCACCGTGTCTTTACGCAGCTTAGCCGCCGCCGGAATTTGGCTGGCATCGGTGGCTGGCGTAATACCCTCTTTTAAGGGTTCATCGGCGAAAGAGGCTGAAGAGAAAGCCACCACACTGCTGAGTAACGCGATTTTCAGCGCCAGAGTAAAGCGCGTGGGTTTTGTTTTTAAGCTATTCAGTAAGCTGGACAAAATTGCTCCCTCATCAAATGATTGCGTGGAATTTACAAATCATGACGAACGATAAAAGCCGCACCGCACCCTGTCTAACAACGAAAAAATCTGGCTTATAGCAAATTGTCATTAGCAAATTTATGGCAAATCAATGTCATAAGTTTGCTAAGCAGCTTACAAACCGCATTGTGCCGACGAATTGAGGAACCCGCAAAGCCCGGTCAAAACCATCCCCGGTAGTAAAGGCGTGATTTCCACAACTCTGGTCGTTTTATCACCATGAAAGTGCGCGCCTGAAAAAACAGGCAAACAGAAAGAAGCGCTTCCTGTTTGCCTGTGGCTGCATGCCTGCTTATTTACGTTACTGAGGAATAACGTCCGTAGCACAGAATTTTGTGATTAGCGTGTTGGCTAATTATATTCAGAGCTAATAAGGATCCTTTGATTTAATTCATCAAACTCATCGGCAAGATAATTAACTTCAAACAAACCAAGTTTAATTAACATATTGTCTTTCTTATCATTGAATGCGAAAGAAAGATAAACACAGCCATTTGACTCGACCAGTGTTGTTCTGTCAGGAGTCAGTGTTGTATTACTTTTATCTAACATAATATTCTCCTATTAATATTCCAGTAATTCTCTTCGGCCTTCTATTGCCGACAGTGCTCCGTCAACCAGAGCAAATAATTCATCCTCGCCGGGGTAAACGATAAATTCAGGGGTAATAAAGCCGATGCGTTTACGAATGTCATTAATCACTCTGCCGCTCCGGGCAACGCCTCCGGTGAGAATAATGGCATCGACGCGGCCCGCGAGAACAGCCGCGCATGAGGCGATCTCTTTTGCGACCTGGTAAGCCATCGCCTCAAGCACCTCTAACGCTTTTTGATTTCCATCGCTGATTAGCTGCTCAACATCGCGAATGTCTTTCGTGCCTAAATAGCCAAACACACCGCCTTCACCAATGAGCTTTTTCTTCAGCGAATCATAGGTATATTCACCAGAAAAACAGAGGTTTAATAAAGCCAGGCAAGGGAGACGACCCACGCGTTCCGGCGAGAACGGTCCATCGCCGCCTAATGCGGAATTCACATCAACAATCCGGCCATCGCGATGAGCGCCGACGCTGATACCGCCGCCGAGGTGCGCAACAATTAAATTCAGGCTGGCATAAGGTTTTTCCACCTGAATGGCGTAACGATGAGCAACCGCTTTCTGATTAAGGGCATGAAAAGCGCCGACCCGCGATATTTCCGGCATGCCGGAGATTTTAGCAACAGGATCACACTCATCCACCACCACCGGATCAACGGTATAAGCCATATTCTCTTTATCAGCGTCTTTTGCCAGTTCCCAGGCCAGAATAGCGCCAAGATTTGAAGCATGCTCACCGTTAAGACCCACGCTTGCATCGTGTAAGTAGGCGTCGTTAATACGGTAAACACCACTTTCAAGATAGCGGACCAGCCCGCCGCGCCCGACAAACAGATCCATATCTTTGGTTCTGAAACCGTGTTCATGCAACATGCCAAGAATAATTTCTTTGCGGAATTGTTTTTGTTCCAGGATATTTGAATACGGACCTAACTCAGCTTCATTATGGTTATATGTCCGGCAAACCAGTTGCGTTCTGTTGTTATAAATCGCCAGCTTGGTTGAGGTTGATCCAGGATTAATGACCAGAATATACATAACTAGTCCTTACACTGAGCTATTGCACAAGCAATAGAAAAATACTTCGTGGTGGCCGTGTCCGAGCGCGAAGTAAATACCACGGGAGCGGAAGTGCCTGTCAGGACACTGGCGCTTGAAGCGCTGCCGAGCTGCATCACGGTTTTATAGAAGACGTTCGCGCTGTTAACATCGGGCAGCACGATTAAATCAACATCACCGCCGACCTGCGTATCCAGCCCTTTATGCCGGCAGGAATCGTGGCTAAACGCCAGATCAACAGAGAGCGGCCCTTCAACGATGCAATTATCAAAATGTTCTTCGCTTAATTCCGCTGCATCTATCGTTGCCTGGATTGCAGGTGTGGCATGTTCCACGGCAGCTATGAGGGCAACCTTCGGATTACTGATGTCCAGCCGGTGGAGTAAATCCACTGACTGCGTAACCATGATTTTTTTATCCTGTTTTGTCGGGGAAATATTAATTCCGGCATCAGTAATAGCGAATAACTTTCTATAAAAAGGACTCTGAATAAAAGCCATCTGCGTGACCAGGCTGGATTCAGCAATCCCGAAGGTCTTATTGAGGATGGCCCGCAGATAAACAGGGCTGTCGACCAGGCCCTTCATTAAAATATCGGCCTTTCCTGACTTCACCAACTCCACAGCTTTATTACACGCTTGCGTTTTATCGGGAAGATCAATGACTTCAACTTCTCTGATATCAAAATCCAGACGCCCGGCAATGGTGACGATTTTTTCGCGGCAACCGACTAAAATAGCGCGACCTAACCCCTGCACGACGATCATCCTGATTGCATCGAGTGCAAAAGCATCCTCCGCAGCAGCTACTGCAATGGTTTTCTGACTTTTTCTTTTGGCTAACTCTAAAAATGAATCTAGCTGCTTTAGCATAATGGAATATCCTGAATACTCACTAAAAGCTCAGCAGGTATGAGCCATCATACCTGCTGAAATTCGGCAATCACTTACCTGTTAACACATATGCTGGCCGCCATTAATGGCAATATTAGAGCCGGTGATATAACCCGATTTATCACCACAGAGATATAACACAAGCTCTGCGATTTCATCGGCTTCACCAAGACGACCAACCGGAATTTGCGCTTTAATAGTTTCCAGCACATCATCCGGAATCGCCTGCATCATTTCCGTATTGATATATCCTGGAGAAATGGTGTTTACGGTAATGTTTTTACGCGCAACTTCCTGCGCCAGCGCTTTGGTAAAACCGTGAACGCCTGCTTTAGCCGCAGAATAATTAGCCTGACCAAACTGCCCTTTCTGACCGTTAATGGATGACATGTTAATTATGCGACCACGTTGATTGGCTAACATATTGTCAATCACCGGTTTGGTCATATTAAACATGCTATTCAGGTTAACCTGAATTACTGCATCCCACTGGGATTTATCCATTTTCTTGAATGTTGCATCACGGGTAATACCGGCATTATTGACCAGCACATCAATGTGGCCGTATTTATTCAATACCGAGGCAACGGCAGACTGACATTGTTCATAATTACTGACATCACAAACAACCGTATCGATTTTTTCAAAGCCTGCTGCTTTTTGCGTTTCCGCCCAGTCGTTCAGCCGACTGGCATCATTATCAAACGCAACGACCTGGTAACCTTCTTTAAGAAATCGCAGGCTAATTTTTTCACCAATACCCCGAATTCCGCCCGTTACCAGTGCAATTTTTTCTTCCATGACCTGTTTCCTGTATCAAATAAAATTCCGGATCGCCGCGTTAATCCATCTCAACCGTGACAGCAATGCCCATGCCGCCGCCAATGCATAATGTCGCCAGACCTTTTTTACTTTTTCGGCGCTGCATTTCATGAATTAACGACACAAAAATACGGGCGCCAGACGCGCCAATAGGATGACCGAGAGCAATGGCACCGCCATTAACATTCACTTTCGTCAGATCCCAGCCCATTTCACGGTTAACCGCGATAGCCTGCGCCGCAAACGCTTCATTGGCTTCAATAAGATCAAGGTTGCTGACCTGCCAGTTTGATTTTTTAAGTACATTTCGGGAAGCTTCAATCGGCCCGGTTCCCATTATTTCCGGTGCAACGCCTGAGGTTGCAAATTCAACGATTCGGCCAAGCGGTGTAATACCCAGTTCTCTGGCTTTTTTCGCGGTAGCCAAAATAACCATGGCCGCGCCATCATTTACCCCGGAAGCGTTGCCGGCGGTTACGGTTCCCTCTTTCTTGAAAGCCGGGCGTAGTTTTGCCAGCCCTTCACGCGTGGTTTGTGGACGCGGAAATTCATCTTTTTCAACTACGATGGTCTCTTTACCGGGTTTGATAATAACAACCGGCACAATCTCACTGACAAAACGGGAAGCCTCAAGGGCAGCAGCAGCTTTACGTTGCGAGGCCAGCGCAAATTCATCCTGCTCTTCACGCGTAATACCATATTTCTCCGCGATATTTTCCGCAGTCATCCCCATGTGATAATCATGGAATGCATCCCATAATCCATCATTAACCATGCTGTCCTGCATTTCCCAGTTACCCATTTTCATTCCATTACGGGAGTGAGGAAGAATATGCGGCGACTGACTCATATTTTCCTGCCCGCCCGCAATAATCAGCTCAGCTTCACCGCACTTTAATGACTGATATGCAAGCTGTAATGCTTTCATTCCTGAGCCACAAACTTTATTAATTGTCAGTGCGGGAACATCCTGTGAAATACCGGAATGAATTAATGTTTGTCGCGCTGGATTTTGCCCACACCCCGCCGTTAAAACCTGACCAATGATAACCTCATCCACTTCTTTTACCGGAATATGAGACTTTTCAAGAAGTGATTTAATCACTATAGATCCCAGTTTAGGTGAGGATATATTGGCAAGGGAACCATTAAGCGAGCCAATAGCTGTCCTTGCTGCGCCAAGTATAACAATATCAGTATCCTTCATTATTTTAGCCTTTCGCTTAATTAAACTACGAGAATTTTTATCCTAATTAGGTGAAAGGGTACTTTGATTAATGTCAATGTTTGAGTAAAAGCTGACCCATACAATTTATTCAATGTTTACTATGAATTTTATATAAATAAGGCGGTTTCAAGATCGATAGTATTTAAATTTGATAATTCTTATCACCGCTCAAAAAAGGATATTTACATGATATATTTAAATGGAGGTTTTTAAAAATGACAGAAAGAGCCGAATGTTTACAAACAGGGCAAAAAGCGCAATTTACAAAAAAACTCACTGAAGAAGACGTGATGAATTTTGCAGAGGCCTCAGGTGACATGAACCCAGTGCATCTTGACGATGCCGCGGGTAAAAAAAGCATATTTGGCCAGCGTGTTGTTCACGGAATTCTGGTAAGCGGTTTAATTTCTGCAGTTATTGCAAATAAACTCCCCGGTAAAGGCTCTATTTATTTGGCGCAGGATCTTAAATTTACCAAACCAACTTTTATTGGCGATACGGTGACAGCAACCGTGGAAATTATTGCTATTGATACGGAGAAAAAACGGGTCAGTCTGAAAACCACCTGCACAAATCAGCATGGCGATGTTGTCATTAAAGGAGAAGCACTTGTGTTATCTCCCGCCGTAAAACACTGACCGGAGATAACACATTATGAAACCGATTATTCAGGGTAATGTGGCTAAAAACTGCCACCCGGAAGGGCTGCTGAAAGCCATTGATAAACAGATTGCCTATGTCGAATCACACGGCGAGATCTATGGGCCTAAAAAGGTTCTGGTGATTGGCGCCTCCTCCGGTTATGGGCTGGCTTCTCGTATTGCGCTGGCTTTTGGCGGCGGCGCCGACACCATTGGCGTCTCGTTTGAAAAGGGTCCCGGTGAAAAAGGCGCAGGCAGCGCGGGCTGGTATAACAACGTTCTGTTTCAGCGACGGGCGAGTGAGAAAGGGCTGATCGCGAAAGATTTTATTGCCGATGCTTTTTCCGATACCACGCGGCAAAACGTGATTGATTTTATCCAGCAAGAATTTGGCGGGAAAATCGATCTGGTGGTGTATTCCGTTGCGTCGGGCATACGTCTTCATCCTGACGGTACGCGTTATCACTCAACGCTGGGCGTTCGCGGCCAGGCTTTCTCCGGCCCTGGTTTTGAACTGGAAAGTCAGCGCATGGTAGAACAGACGCTGGAACCTGTTACCGAACAGCAGCTTGCCGATACAGTAAAAGTGATGGGTGGCGAAGACTGGCAGCGCTGGATCACCATGCTGGAACAAGCCGATGTATTAGCCGCAGGGTTTAAAACGGTTGCCTATTCGTATATTGGCCCGGAATCAACCTGGCCGCTTTATAAAGAGGGCTCTTTGGGTGCCGCAAAAGCGCATTTACATAATACCGCCGATGAAATTAATGCGCAGTTGCAACGTATCAGCGGCAATGCTTATGCGGTTATTTGTAAAGCGCTGGTCACCAAGGCCAGCGCGTTTATTCCTGTGTTTCCGCTGTATATCACCCTGTTGTATAAAGTCATGAAACAGAAACGGTTACATGAAACCTGTATTGAGCAAATGCACCGGCTGATGCTGGATCATCTTTATCCCCCTCTTGGCAAGGTGACTACCGATGCTCAACGGTTGATTCGCATGGATGATTATGAACTTCGCCCGGATGTGCAAAACGCGGTGGAATTACTCAGAAAACAGGTGACTGCGGATAACTTTATGGTCATTGGCGATTTTGCCGGTTATTTGCAGGAGTTTCACGAACTGAACGGCTTTGGCATAGCGGGGGTGGATTATTCGGATGAACTGGATATTCACACGCTGGTTAAAGAATATAGCCTTGCGTAACGTCTGAAATGCCATTAAAAAAGCCTCCGCATGGAGGCTTTTTATTTATTAGCGCTTACCGACGTCAGGAATAATTAAATCGCCGCGCACGCGGTACGAACCCAGCACGCTCTGCGTTTTCTCATTCAGCCATGCCACAATGCGCGCCGCCATTGCATCCATTGAATATTCAATCGCCGGGATGGTCGGGATCCCCGGTAAATGCAAAGAGCCAGCAAGGCTGAAGACCATAATGTCGCCCGGCACCGATTTATTAAACGCTTGCAGTTGCGGGATCACGCGCTGCGCTTCCTGCTCGTCAGCCACCAGTAGCGCGTTAAAATTCAGCGTGGTGGCATTATTGAGCAGCACCTGCAACGCCACCGATGAACTGGTGTCATCCATAAAAACCAGGTTGCGGTTAAACGGCAGGAAATTGTTTTCCAGCGCCAGCTTGTAGCCGTGCAACACCTGCTCGGCCGCAGCGGTATCGGGATGGATAAGCGCAATTTGTCGGCGGCCCTGGCTAATCAGGTAGTTGCAGGCGGTTTCCGCCGCAAAAGCGTGATCAAATTGAATGCTGTTGGGCGTGGAATCGATGGACTCTTCGCAATCGACCAGAATCACATTTTCATCTTCAATTTTCAGAGGGAAACGCGCGCCGATAATCAATACATCGTCGCACAGCCCGCAGGTCAGTTCATCCAGCGCGCTCATCACCCCGGCTTTGGTATTGGCGAATCGCAACAGCAAATGTTTCTGATTCTGGCTGAGATGTTTTTCCAGCGCATACAGGTAACCGGTGGTCTGGTTAATATTCTCCTGGGCGCAAATCACCCCGATGCAGCCTGTCGACTGGCTGAGCAATGACTGGGCGATAACATTGGGCCGATAATTCAGCTCTTCGACCGCTTTCAGTACCGCGAGGCGACTGGCTTCCTTAACGCCGCGCGAACCACTCAACACCCGTGAGACTGTGGCTTTGGAGACCCCAGCTAAACGTGATACATCGTTGATTGTAGACATCTTTCTCCCCTGAACAGCGCGTAGCCTGCGCCTGAAAATTCGTCCTGCAAAATCGGTTCAATCTATAACCACTCGCAGTATAACGGTTTCCCTTTTTGATGGAAACCGATTTTCCATTTCACCTCTTTTGCTATCAACGAAGCGCAAAATTCCGTGATGTAAATCCAATAAAAAAGCCTTATGGGTAGCAGATGTTGATAGCTATCACACTTCTGTGGAGAAAAAATGGAAACCGGTTTCCATATGATATCCAATCATCCCCGCAATAACTTTTTACACTTCGAGGATGGTTAACGATGTTCAGGATTATGTTGTGCTGCTCTGCCGGGATGTCCACCAGCTTGTTGGTGAGAAAAATGCTTGAGGCGGCGAAGGAACGGGAGCTGCCAGTGGAGATCGACGCGTACGGCGTCGCGGAATTCGACACACAATTTCCGCGTTATCAGGTCGTGCTTCTCGGACCGCAGGTTAAGTACATGTTAAATACACTGTCAGAAAAGGCCGCCGCACACGGCATTCCGGTTCAACCCATCAATCCGATGGATTACGGCATGCAACGCGGTAATGAGGTACTGGACTACGCTTTGTCGCTGATTGAAGCGGCGCATTAAAAAGGTGTTCTTATGAGTTCCTTATATCAATCAATGATTACGATTATTGAGCAATCCATTACGCCGCTGGCCGGTCGTCTTGGACAGCAGAAGTACGTTATCGCCATCCGCGACGGTTTTACCGCTGCGCTGCCGTTTATGATCATCGGCTCCTTCATGCTGGTGTTTATCTTCCCACCGTTTTCCGCCGACACCACCGTCGGTTTTGCCCGCGCCTGGCTCGATTTCTCTACCGAATACCGCGCGCAACTGATGCTGCCGTTTAACCTCAGCATGGGAGTGATGACGTTTTTTATCTCCGTTGGGGTTGGCGCCAGCCTCGGTCGCCAGTTTAACCTCGACCCGGTGATGACCGGCCTGCTGGCGTTTATGGCGTTTCTGCTGGTTGCCGCGCCGTATGCGGACGGCAAAATCTCCACCCAGTATCTCTCCGGCCAGGGCATTTTTACCGCCTTGCTGACCGCCATCTACTCGTCGCGCGTTTACGCCTGGCTCAAACAGCACAACATCACCATCCGCCTGCCGAAAGAGGTTCCAACCGGCGTGGCGCGTTCGTTTGAGATTTTGATTCCGGTGGTGGTGATCATTGGTACGCTGCACCCGCTGAACCTGTTTATCGAAGCGCAAACCGGGATGATCCTGCCGCAGGCGATTATGCACCTGCTGGAGCCGCTGGTTTCCGCCTCTGATTCCCTGCCCGCCATTCTGCTCTCCGTGCTGCTGTGCCAAATCTTCTGGTTCGCCGGTATTCACGGTTCGCTGATTGTCACCGGCATTATGAACCCGTTCTGGATGGCCAACCTCTCTGCCAACCAGGCCGCGCTGGCAGCGGGCGCTGCGCTGCCGCACGTCTATCTGCAAGGCTTCTGGGATCACTATCTGCTGATTGGCGGCGTGGGTTCGACCTTACCGTTGGCGTTCCTGCTGCTGCGCAGCCGCGTCGCACATCTGCGTACCATTGGCAAAATGGGCGTTGTGCCAAGCTTCTTCAACATCAACGAACCGATTCTTTTCGGTGCGCCCATCATCATGAACCCGATGCTGTTTGTGCCGTTTGTCTGTGTGCCGTTGGTTAACGCCGTGCTGGCTTACACCGCGACCAAAATGGGCCTGCTGGCACAGGTGGTTTCGCTGACGCCGTGGACAACACCCGCGCCAATCGGTGCCTCATGGGCGGCGAACTGGGCCTTTAGCCCGGTGGTGATGTGCCTGAT